>CM059789.1:7638804-7738804 GCA_030435695.1 Brachymystax lenok tsinlingensis
CTTAATGTAGCTGTACTAAAGTGGTAATGTGGTCCTGTGTAACCATGGTAATATCTTAATGTAGCTGTACTAAAGTGGTAATGTGGTCCTGTGTAACCATGGTAATATCTTAATATAGTTGTACTAAGGTGGTAATGTGGTCCTGTGTAACCATGGTAATATCTTAATATAGTTGTACTAAGGTGGTAATGTGGTCCTGTGTAACCATGGTAATATCTTAATGTAGTTGTACTAAAGTGGTAATGTGGTCCTGTGTAACCATGGTAATATCTTAATGTAGCTGTACTAAAGTGGTAATGTGGTCCTGTGTAACCAGTTGGTAGAGCGTGGTGCTTCCAACGCCAAGGGTCGTGGTTTGGATTCACGTTGAGTCCACACATACATAACATGTATACACACATGACTATAAGTCGTTTTGGGTAAAAGCGTCTGCTAAATTTCATATATATTATATAGTATTATCATATATAATGATATTAGTTTATCCTGACCACATGACCTGACCAGCATGTTAGTTTGACCTGACCAGCACCATATAGCACCATACAGCACCACATAGCACCATACAGTATCATACAGCACCATATAGTATCATACAGCACCATACAGCACCATATAGCACTATACAGCACCATACAGCACCATATAGCACCCTACAGTATCATACAGCACCATACAGTATCATACAGCACCATATAGTATCATACAGCACCATACAGCACCATATAGTATCATACAGCACCATACAGTATCATACTGCACCATACAGCACCATACAGACAGAAAGAGAGACTGACAGAGACAGAGGCAGTGACAGAGAGAGACAAAGACAGAGAAAGAGAGAGGCAGAGGCAGTGACAGACAGAGATACAGAGGCAGTGAGGGAGAGAGAGAGAGAGGCAGTGAGGGAGAGAGAGAGAGAGTGAGAGAGGCAGTGAGAGAGAGAGAGAGAGAGAGAGAGAGAGAGAGAGAGAGAGAGAGAGAGAGAGAGAGAGGCAGTGAGAGAGAGAGAGAGAGGCAGTGAGGGAGAGAGAGAGAGAGAGAGGGAGAGAGGCAGTGAGAGAGAGAGGGAGAGAGAGAGAGAGAGAGAGAGAGAGAGAGAGAGAGAGAGAGAGAGAGAGAGAGGCAGTGACAGTGTCGTGTGATCTGGATAGCTTGCAGAGGCATACGTCTCTCAATGCCTTTGTGTCAGAGTTGTAGGTTTATGTAGTTCTAGTGTTGCAGCACTATCAATATAATTTGTACTTACTGTTTTTTGTACAATAGTTCTGAGACTATCTGAGTGATATTAAACAAGACTGAGTCATTCCCTCCCTTTACCCACTGTCACGTCCAGGCCTGAAATGACAGGCTGGCGTGTTTTGTTTTGGTTTTGGTGTAGGGTTTTTTATGTTCTAGGTGTATATATCATATATCTATGTTGGGGTAATGGTTCCCAATTAGAGTCAGCTGTGTGTCGTTGTCTCTAATTGGGAACCATATATATGTTTGGGGTTTACGTATAGGTTTTGTGGGTTATTGTTTATGCATAGCTTTGTTCTTTTGTCAGTCTATGTCAGTGTTACGATCTTCGTTCATTTTGTTGTTTTTGCCCTGTTACGTTTCATAAATAAATATGTATACTGGATGCCTCGCTGCGCTTTGGTCTGTCCGTACTGAAGATCGTGACACCCACCCTGGGTGTGGTCTGTCTGGCCTGCTCCCCTGCGGTGGTGTGGTAGTGGTCAGCTGTTGACTGGGCCAGAGGGGCTGCTGTTGATGTTGGGGTCAGTGTCCAGATCCTCCTTCTCAGTCATGGGCTGCCAGGAGCGGATGGTGTGACGTGGAGAAGACATCTTCCTTACCAGGGACTGGAGGAGGTCCACAGGGCTCTGGGAGAGAGAGGGGCTCGGACACCCACTAGCCTGGGGAATGAATGGATTGTGGCTTTTTTATATAGTGCTATATTGTGTTTTTTTGTAAAGCTTCAAAGTGATGAAGCAGTAAACCTGACACTTGGCTTTTTGTAATGCAGTCTATGTTCAACTGACAGGAATATCAGTAACATGTCACCTTGAGTGAACTATAAATCCAATGGTTAAATGGTTAGTCTTATGACACCATGATGAAACTGTGTTCTGATAATCTAATCTAGCACAGACTGTTCCTGGATTCATCCAATGGCTTTGAGGAGTATACCACCTCAGTCATTGGCTTCATCAATAAGTGCATTGACAACGTCGTCCCCACAGTGACCGTACGTACATATCCCAACCAGAAGCCATGGATTACAGGCAACATCCGCATTGAGCTAAAGGCTAGAGCTTCCGCTTTCAAGGAGCGGGACACTAATCCGGACGCTTATAAGAAATCCTGCTATGCCCTCAGACGAACCATCAAACAGGCAAAGCGTCAATACAGGATTAAGATTGAAACCTACTACACCGGCTCCGACACTCGTCGGATGTGGCAGGGCTTGAAAACTATTACTGACTACAAAGGGAAACCCAGACGCGAGCTGCCCATTGACGCGAGCCTACCAGACGAGCTAAATGCCTTTTATGCTCGGTTCGAGGCAAGCAACACTGAAGCATGCACGAGCACACCAGCTGTTCTGGATGACTGTGTGATAATGCTCTCAGTACCCAATGTGAGCAAGACCTTTAAACAGGTCAACATTCACAATGCCGCAGGGCCAGATGGATTACCAGGACGTGTACTCAAAGAATTTTCAACCTCTCCCTGACTGAGTCTGTAATATTCTACATGTTTCAAACAGACCACCATAGTCCCTGGTAAGGACCCTGGGACTAAACACCCCCCTCTGCAACTGGATCTTGACGGATCGCCCCCAGGTGGTAATGGTAGGCAAGTCTGCCACGCTGATCCTCAACACTAGGGTCCCTCAGGGGTGTGTACTTAGTCCCCTCCTGTACTCCCTGTTCACCCACGACTACGTGGCCAAACACGACTCCAACACCATCATTAAGTTTGCTGACGACACAACGGTGGTAGGCCAGCAGTGTGGTGCCGGGACAACAACCTCTCCCTCAATGTGAGCAAGACAAAGGAGCTGATCATGAACTACAGGAAAAGGTGGGCCGAACAGCCCCCCATTAATATCAACGGGGTTGTAGTGGAGCGGGTTGAGAGCTTCAAGTTCCTTGGTGTCCACATCACCAACAAACTATCATGGTCCAAACATACCAAGACAGTCGTGAAGAGGGCACGTCAAAACCTTTTCCCCCTCAGGAGACTGAAAAGATTTGGCATTGGTCCCCAGATCCACAAAAAGTTCTACAGCTGCACCATCGAGAGCATCTTGACCGGTTGCATCACCGCCTGGTATGGAAACTGCTCGGTATCTGACCGTACGGCCCAGTACATCACTGGGGCCAAGCTTCCTGCCATCCAGGACCTATATAATAGGCGGTGTCAGACCAAAAGGCTCCTTAACAGCTTCTACCCCCAAGCCATAAGACTTCTGAACAATTAATCAAATGGCCACCAGACTATTACATTGACCCCTCACCTCCCCATTTGTTTTCTACACTGCTGCTACTCGCTGTTTATTATCTATGCACAGTCACTTCACCCTTACCTACACTCTAACCTGCACACTGT
Organism: Brachymystax lenok tsinlingensis; assembly: GCA_030435695.1. Taxonomy (NCBI): domain Eukaryota; kingdom Metazoa; phylum Chordata; class Actinopteri; order Salmoniformes; family Salmonidae; genus Brachymystax; species Brachymystax lenok. The sequence goes on from CM059789.1 coordinate 7,642,408, forward strand.
CTCGGTACCGGCACCCCTGTATATATCTTTGTTATTGTTGTTTTATTGTGTTACTTTTTATTATTTTAAATTTTTTACTTTAGTTTATTTGGTAAATATTTTCTTAACTCTTCTTGAACTGCACTGCTGGTAAAGAGCTCGTAAGTAAGCATTTGACAGTAAGGTCTAGACTTGTATTCGACGCATGTAAAGTTTGATTTGATTTGATATCTTAAAACAGTTCAATCAAAAACTCTGGTCTGCCTGTTACTGTACCACAAGGTGTGCACGCCCACTTAACCAATAAGAAGAACTGGTTTTACCACCCCTCCTGAGTTCATGGGACAGCTCGCCGGCCTCTCCCGTACTTCCCAGACCCAATCAGGAACTCTGGGTAATCAAATTAATGAGGGCGACCCTGACGTATCTTCCCATGCCGTGCCATGCCAAATGTGTGTGTGTGTGTGGTTAATTTAGTAAAAATGGACAAAGACATTTTGTCTGGCGCTTCAAAGAGCAATTAGGTAAATTACCACTTACCGCTGATGAGAGAGAAGGAGAAAGTTTTGGCCAGCAACGTTTCCGGCGAGGACGGAGCATGTATATAATTCCAGATAAATCTGAGAGGCAGATAGATAAAGAGACAGACTCATTTAATTGATGTCTCTGCTGAAATACGTCAATTGGATTTCTCTTCACTGCGTACCTCACTTTTCTTACTGCCAGATATCTGGACTGCAGGGCAGTGCTATAGCCTTACTGCCAGATATCTGGACTGCAGGGCAGTGCTATAGCCTTACTGCCAGATATCTGGACTGCAGGGCAGTGCTATAGCCTTACTGCCAGATATCTGGACTGCAGGGCAGTACTATAGCCTTACTGCCAGATATCTGGACATGCAGGGCAATACTATAGCCTAAAGAAATCCTATAAGTAAAATGTACTTCCTAGAAATCCTGTTATGATAAAATTGCTAATTTTCGACCATCAGGATCTATTTGCTTGTTGTTTCATCATAATACTGTTGACATCAAACACCAAGTCAGGTTTTTATTTTGCAAGGTTTAATATTTTATTAATATAAAGATGTAAAAATGCATATATAACCTGGGGTCTTAGAAGATGAGTTCACAAAACCATCTCCCTCTTTTCACCTCCTCCCCTCTTCCTCTCTCTTGCACCAGGTCAGGGTCACAGTGAACAGAGCAGAACGGAGAACACTCTGAACAGAGCACGACACACCCTCTGAGCCTGAGCCTGCGTTGCCATGGAAACCACCACCGTGTTGCAGACAGCGAGAGCCAGGAAGAAGTCCAGGTAGCAATCTGTTGCCGCGCAGTGGGCGTGTCCCTCTGCCACCTGCCCCGTCACCGCCTCTCAGAACAAGCTGAAGAAGATTTCTGTCTGGGACTACCTCTGTTTCCTGTATACAGAAAGGGACAGGGGGACTGAATTAAAAACACAACACTGTTTTACTGTATCTCTATGGGACGGGGTTGGTTATGAAGCTTGTATTGATGCAGTATGGGCTGTGGTATACAGTGCCTTCAGAAAGTAAGAGAGGAGGGAGGGAGAAAGAGAGGAGGGAGAAAGGAAGTATGGAGGGAGGAAGGAAGAGAGGAGGAGGGAGAAAGAGAGGAGGGAGAAGAGAGGAGGGAGGGAGAAAGAGAGGAGGGAGGAAGAGAGGAGGGAGGAAGAGAGGAGGGGGGAAGAGAGGAGGGAGGGAGAAAGTGAGGAGGGAGGAAGAGAGGAGGGAGGAAGAGAGGAGGGGGGAAGAGAGGAGGGAGGAAGAGAGGAAGTACGGAGGGAGGAAGGAAGAGAGGAGGAGGAGGGAAAAAGAGAGTAGGGAGGAAGAGAGGAGGGAGGAAAATAGGAGGGGGGAAGGAAGGAGGGAGACAGAAAGAGAGGATGGAGAAAGGAAGTGAAGAAGAGGAAGGAAGAGGGGAGGGAGGATGGAGGAAGAGAGGAGGGTGGATGGAGGAAGAGAAGGGAGGGAGAAAGGGAAAGGGTTGACAGTTGTCCAACAGTCACAGTCAGAGTGATGTCATACTGGTACACACAAACTCACACACACAAATTCTTGCTTGATGGCTGTCCATCGATCATGATGTTTCTCCCAACACACCAACACACACACACACACGTGCATGCACACACATACACACACACACACTCTATACCTGCAGTAGTATGATCATAGTGAAGAACATGTGGAAGCCAGACAGAGGGGGGAGAGAGAAAGAGAGGAGGAGGGAGCCAGATGACCATGGCTGTCTGGCATCAGGAAGAGAGGCATGCTGGGTAACGACTCAGGCCAGATGTAATGACCTGTTTGGGAAAGGGAGGGGGAAAGAAGGGAGGGGGAGGGGGTGAAGGGGGGAGAGAACGGTGCGAAAGGACCGAAAGGAAGTGAAAAAGGAGGGAGAAGGAATGGAGAAAAAAGAGGTAAGAATGGACAAGAGGGGGGTAAGGAGGAGAGGAGAGTAAGAACAGGAGGAGAGGAGGGTGAGAACAGGAGGAGAGGAGGGTAAGGAGGAGAGGAGGGTAAGGAAGAGAGGAGGGTAAGGAGGAGAAGAGGGTGAGAACAGGAGGAGAGGAGGGTGAGAACAGGAGGAGAGGAGGGTGAGAACAGGAGGAGAGAAGGGTGAGAACAGGAGGAGAGGAGGGTAAGGACAGGAGGAGAGGAGGGTGAGAACAGGAGGAGAAGAGGGTGAGAACAGGAGGAGAGGAGGGTAAGGACAGGAGGAGAGGAGGGTGAGAACAGGAGGAGAGGAGGGTAAGAACAGGAGGAGAGGAGGGTGAGAACAGGAGGAGAGGAGGGTGAGAACAGGAGGAGAGGAGGGTAAGAACAGGAGGAGAGGAGGGTAAGGAGGAGAGGAGGGTGAGAACAGGAGGAGAGGAGGGTAAGGAGGAGAGGAGGGTGAGAACAGGAGGAGAGGAGGGTGAGAACAGGAGGAGAGGAGGGTAAGGACAGGAGGAGAGGAGGGTGAGAACAGGAGGAGAGGAGGGTGAGAACAGGAGGAGAGGAGGGTGAGAACAGGAGGAGAGGAGGGTAAGGAGGAGAGGAGGGTGAGAACAGGAGGAGAGGAGGGTGAGAACAGGAGGAGAGGAGGGTGAGAACAGGAGGAGAGGAGGGTAAGAACAGGAGGAGAGGAGGGTAAGGAGGAGAGGAAGGTGAGAACAGGAGGAGAGGAGGGTGAGGACAGGAGGAGAGGAGGGTAAGAACAGGAGGAGAGGAGGGTGAGAACAGGAGGAGAGGAGGGTAAGGACATGAGGAGAGGAGGGTAAGGAGGAGAGGAGGGTGAGAACAGGAGGAGAGGAGGGTGAGAACAGGAGGAGAGGAGGGTAAGAACAGGAGGAGAGGAGGGTGAGAACAGGAGGAGAGGAGGGTGAGAACAGGAGGAGAGGAGGGTGAGGACAGGAGGAGAGGAGGGTGAGAACAGGAGGAGAGGAGGGTGAGAACAGGAGGAGAGGAGGGTAAGAACAGGAGGAGAGGAGGGTGAGAACAGGAGGAGAGGAGGGTGAGGACAGGAGGAGAGGAGGGTGAGAACAGGAGGAGAGGAGGGTGAGGACAGGAGGAGAGGAGGGTGAGAACAGGAGGAGAGGAGGGTGAGAACAGGAGGAGAGGAGGGCAAGGAAGAAAAAGGACAGGTGGACTAATCAAACTCCTCCGTCTATTTCTCCTCCCTCTTCCACCCATCCATGTGTTGATATGGACAGAAAAGAGCTGAAGCTCTGAGCTGTCCAATCAGGCCCAGTGTCTAGTTGGTTAGTTATTAACCGTGGGATGAGAGTGTGTGGCCCAAATGGCCCCCCTTTTCCCTATTGAGTGCCTTACATTTATCCAGGGCCTATAGATGAGTTGTTAACGACATGTAACCTGTCATAAAAGAAGTGTTCTAGAAGCTTGCTGTTGAGGGACATGTAACTATTCAAGAGGAATACATGCTGTGACAAAGCACATCGGTTTCTTCACAACCCTTCAACTGTGAAAGGACCCGAAAGGAGAGATGGCCGTTAGGTAAAGAGACAGGGTTGGAATAAAACAAGGAAAGAAAGACTGCAAAGTGGAGGCCATTCATAATGACACAGTGAGGCCATTCATAATGACACAGTGAGGCCATTCATAATGACACAGTGAGGCCATTCATAATGACACAGTGAGGCCATTCATAATGACACTGTGAGGCCATTCATAATGACACAGTGAGGCCATTCATAATGACACAGTGAGGCCATTCATAATGACACAGTGAGGCCATTCATAATGACACAGTGAGGCCATTCATAATGACACAGTGAGGCCATTCATAATGACACAGTGAGGCCATTCATAATGAAACAGTGAGGCCTTTCATAATGAAACAGTGAGGCTTCTGCTATTCCTCTCCTATTATACAGATTAATATCTCTCCTATTATACAGTCTGGTTATGATATTATGGGAATAATATATATCCTATTCTACAGTCTAGTTATGATATTATGGGAATAATATTTGACAACAGAAGACGAAGAGGGAGTCCTCTGTACTTTTTCTGTCAGGCAGCACTCCATTTCTTAGAAGAGAGAGAATGACCATTATCCTTCTGGCTCTGGATAGTCAAACTACCAGTCATGACCATTATCCTTCTGGCTCTGGATAGTCAAACTACTAGTCATGACCAGTATCCTTCTGGCTCTGGATAGTCAAACTACTAGTCATGACCATTATCCTTCTGGCTCTGGATAGTCAAACTAACAGTCATGACCGTTATCCTTCTGGCTCTGGATAGTCAAACTACTAGTCATGACCATTATCCTTCTGGCTCTGGATAGTCAAACTACTAGTCATGACCATTATCCTTCTGGCTCTGGATAGTCAAACTAACAGTCATGACCGTTATCCTTCTGCTCTGGATAGTCAAACTACTAGTCATGACCATTATCCTTCTGGCTCTGGATAGTCAAACTACTAGTCATGACCATTATCCTTCTGGCTCTGGAAGTCAAACTACTAGTCATGACCATTATCCTTCTGGCTCTGGATAGTCAAACTACTAGTCATGACCAGTATCCTTCTGGCTCTGGATAGTCAAACTACTAGTCATGACCATTATCCTTCTGGCTCTGGAAGTCAAACTACTAGTCATGACCATTATCCTTCTGGCTCTGGATAGTCAAACTATTAGTCATGACCATTATCCTTCTGGCTCTGGATAGTCAAACTACTAGTCATGACCATTATCTTTCTGGCTCTGGATAGTCAAACTACTAGTCATGAACATTATCCTTCTGGCTCTGGATAGTCAAACTACTAGTCATGACCATTATCTTTCTGGCTCTGGATAGTCAAACTACTAGTCATGACCATTATCCTTCTGGCTCTGGATAGTCAAACTATTAGTCATGACCATTATCCTTCTGTCTCTGGATAGTCAAACTAACAGTCATGACCGTTATCCTTCTGGCTCTGGATAGTCAAACTACCAGTCATGATCATTATCCTTCTGGCTCTGGATAGTCAAACTACTAGTCATGACCATTATCCTTCTGGCTCTGGATAGTCAAACTACTAGTCATGACCATTATCCTTCTGGCTCTGGATAGTCAAACTACTAGTCATGACCATTATCTTTCTGGCTCTGGATAGTCAAACTACTAGTCATGAACATTATCCTTCTGGCTCTGGATAGTCAAACTACTAGTCATGACCATTATCTTTCTGGCTCTGGATAGTCAAACTACTAGTCATGACCATTATCCTTCTGGCTCTGGATAGTCAAACTATTAGTCATGACCATTATCCTTCTGTCTCTGGATAGTCAAACTAACAGTCATGACCGTTATCCTTCTGGCTCTGGATAGTCAAACTACCAGTCATGATCATTATCCTTCTGGCTCTGGATAGTCAAACTACTAGTCATGACCATTATCCTTCTGGCTCTGGATAGTCAAACTACTAGTCATGACCATTATCCTTCTGGCTCTGGAAGTCAAACTACTAGTCATGACCATTATCCTTCTGGCTCTGGATAGTCAAACTATTAGTCATGACCATTATCCTTCTGTCTCTGGATAGTCAAACTAACAGTCATGACCGTTATCCTTCTGGCTCTGGATAGTCAAACTACCAGTCATGATCATTATCCTTCTGGCTCTGGATAGTCAAACTAACAGTAATGACCGTTATCCTTCTGGCTCTGGATAGTCAAACTACCAGTCATGATCATTATCCTTCTGGCTCTGGATAGTCAAACTACTAGTCATGACCATTATCTTTCTGGCTCTGGATAGTCAAACTACTAGTCATGACCATTATCTTTCTGGCTCTGGATAGTCAAACTACTAGTCATGACCATTATCCTTCTGGCTCTGGATAGTCAAACTATTAGTCATGACCATTATCCTTCTGTCTCTGGATAGTCAAACTAACAGTCATGACCGTTATCCTTCTGGCTCTGGATAGTCAAACTACCAGTCATGATCATTATCCTTCTGGCTCTGGATAGTCAAACTACTAGTCATGACCATTATCCTTCTGTCTCTGGATAGTCAAACTTACAGTCATGACCGTTATCCTTCTGGCTCTGGATAGTCAAACTACCAGTCATGATCATTATCCTTCTGGCTCTGGATAGTCAAACTACCAGTCATGATCATTATCCTTCTGGCTCTGGATAGTCAAACTACCAGTCATGATCATTATCCTTCTGGCTCTGGAAGTCAAACTACTAGTCATGAACGTATTCATCCACAAGACACACTCATTTCCAAAATCACATTACTGCAGTTTTATGTTGTGAGAAGGCCGTACTGCCTGCCAAAACATTCATAGCTGCATATTTCTCTATTCTTCTGCCATCATTAAATCATGATCAACTGGGAATTGTCCTGAATTAAGTAAATTATCTGATCTTCAGATATGTAAATTATAGGGGCAACAGTCTCTTGGAAACCTGACTCTTCTACAAATGGGTTAGCCGGCAACCTGATGTCTCTGGGATAATGGCTCCAAATATTGATGATTTTTTGGAGATAACAATTCTTTTAACTATTTTCTACTTGTTGTGTTAATGAGCCAGGTGTGTATTGCTTTAAACCTGACAGTGCATATCATTACACAGACACCAGCCACGTCAGAGGGAGAGGGGGAGAAAGGGGGAGAAAGGGTGAGAGAGATAGACGTGAGAAAGAATAACGTTGTGTACAGTTCATTTGAAAAGGTCTCTCAAGTTTAGGGTTAAACCCCACTCATCTGACAGCACTCCGGGATGGTTAAACGAGAGTGTATGTGTTTGTGTGAGGACGTAACCTCTCTCATGTGTTTGTGTGTGTGTCTGACTATGTGTGTGTGTGTGTGTGCTCATTTTCCCAGTTTAGATGTGAGAACCTCTGTTCAAAAAGACACCAAAACCAGTTACAGCTCAGTTGATTAGTGTGTGTGTGTGTGAGTGAAGCGCGTGTGTGTTTGCAGTTGAGGGGCAGCAGTGGTGGCTGTTGACGCAATACTTGTGACAAACAGCCAGATTCACATTGTTTTGTCTCTTGCTTGAATACCCCCCAAACTCATCCAGCCATGGCATCTCATGATGACTCAACCACCGCTGAGTTCATTGTGTAACATCAGTGGTGTTGACCTGTGTGAGTGTGTGTGTGTGTGTTGACGATGTTGACCAGGGGCTGCCGGCCATAGGGGACAGGCATGTCTGGAGAGGTGCCTGCCTCCCTGCCTGCCTCCCTGCCTGCCCTCCTCTCTGCCTGCCCTCCCTCTCTGCCTGCCTCCCTGCCTGCCTCCCTGCCTGCCCTCCTCTCTGCCTGCCCTCCCTCTCTCCCTCCCCTCATCTCTGCCTAACTGCCTGCTTTCCTCCCTGCCTGCCTCCCTGCCTGTCTGTCTGGACAGTGTTGTTGTGTCTAGAGCCTGGACTGGAGCTGCTCTGCCCACCTTAATCCCTCTCTCTCTCTCTCTCTCTCTCTCTCTCTCTCTCTCTCTCTCTCTCTCTCTCTCTCTCTCTCTCCATCCTACCCACACAGCTGATACCACTCTTCCCAGTATCCCAGTAGAGACCTTCTGGGAAGTGAGAGAGGGAGCAGCTGCATCTCAAATACATTTTATTTTATTTTAGGGCTTTATTGGCACGGGAAACATATGTTTTCATTGCCAAAGCAAGTGAAATAAACAATAAAAAATTTACAGTAAACATTACACTCACAAAAGTTCCAAAAGAATAAAGACATTTCAAATGTCATATTACGTCTATACACAGTGTTGTAATGATGTGCAAATAGTTAAAGTACAAAAGGGAAAATAAATAAACATAAATATGGTTTGTATTTACAATGGAGTTTCTTCTTCACTGGTTGCCCTTTTCTTGTGGCAACAGGTCACAAATATTGCTGCTGTGATTGCACACTGTGGTATTTCACCCAATAGACATGGGAGATTATCAAAATTTGATAAAATGTTTTAGAATTCTTTGTGGGCCTGTGTAATCTGAGGGAAATACGTGTCTCTATATGGTCATATATTTGGCAGGAGGTTAAGAAGTGCAGTTCAGTTTCCACCACATTTTGTATGCAGTGTGCACAAAGCCTGTCTTCTCTTGATAGCTAGGTCTGCCATCGGTGACCTTTCTCAATAGCAAGGCTATGCATCTCTCTCCCTCCCTCCCTCTCTCTCTCTCTCTGTTAATTAACAATATTACTACAACGTAACAGACTGTAGTTGGGTAGAACATAGTAGGGCTTGTTGTGTAACACCACTCTCTATCTTATCACATCCAAAAGAGGATATCCTTTCTCACTTCCTCCCTCTCTCCATTCCAGCCTCCTTCTCTTCTTCTCTCCATCCCTCCCCACTCTGCCTCTCTTCAAATCAAATCAAATGTTATTGATCACGTACACATATTCTATCTCTCTGTACAGTATGTTTGCACAACTTCTACTCTCTCTCCTGTCATTCCCCCTCTCTCTCCTGTCATTCCCCCTCTCTCTCCTGTCATTCTTCCTCTGTCCTGTCATTCTTCCTCTGTCCGGTCATTCCCCCTCTCTCTCCTGTCATTCCCCCTCTCTCTCCTGTCATTCCTCCTCTCTCTCCTGTCATTCGTCCTCTCTCTCCTGTCATTCCTCCTCTCTCTCCTGTCATTCCCCCTCTCTCTCCTGTCATTCCCCCTCTCTCTCCTGTCATCCCCCCTCTCTCTCCTGTCATTCCCCCTCTCTCTCCTGTCATTCCTCCTCTCTCTCCTGTCATTCGTCCTCTCTCTCCTGTCATTCCCCCTCTCTCTCCTGTCATTCCTCCTCTCTCTCCTGTCATACCCCCTGTCCCTCCTGTCATTCCCTCGCTCTCTTCTGTCATTACTCCTCTCTCTCCTGTCATTCCCCCTCTCTCTCCTGTCATCCCCCCTCTCTCTCCTGTCATTCCCCTCTCTCTCCTGTCATTCCCCCTCTCTCTCCTGTCATCCCCCCTCTCTCTCCTGTCATTCCTCCTCTCTGTCCTGTCATTCCCCCTCTCTCTCCTGTCATTCCTCCTCTCTCTCCTGTCATTCCTCCTCTCTCTCCTGTCATACCCCCTGTCCCTCCTGTCATTCCCTCGCTCTCTTCTGTCATTACTCCTCTCTCTCCTGTCAACCTCTCCCCTAAATGAATTAGCTTTAGATAATGAAAGAGTTGAAACTTAAATTGTTTCCCTCTGAATAGTGCGTTATTGTTTACCAGTAATTGTAAACTATCTAACTGCTAACCTCACTGCCCGCCTTTCAACTGACACAACTCTCAGATGAAGATTTCATTAACTGTGCACAATGCTGCGATGGATGTGAGATATTGTTGTGGGGCTCTTCAAAAGGAGAATAATCTCCCACACATTTTCTATTTCTAGGTCAAAACATCCCATGGGGTTCTAAAACACAGATGAAGCAAACACACACACACACACACACATACACGCAACGCAGCACACCAACACATAAAGCAACGCTTCAAACACTCACACACACACGGAGCACACCAACACACCAAACAAAGCTACAAACACTCACACACACACGGAGCACACCAACACACAAACCAACGCTGCAAACACACACACACACACACACACACACACACACACACACACACATACACACACACACACGCACGCACCAGAGGAACCACTGTCTATGATCATTCCCATACACACTGAGGTGTCAGGAATACACCATATTATGGATTTGTGACTCAATGCCTGTACACTTCACAGTAAACTACCGTATTATTACAGTAATAATGACTGTTGAGTATGAGCTCCACATCTACAGTAGCCTGCAGCACATGAAGCCTTACTAAACTACCATATTATTACCGTAATAATGACTGTTGAGTATGTGATTAAATATAATTTAAGGCTGCAAAACCCGTACTGTACCAGCACAGCATGTTTCACCTTGTGAATTCTAGACAGGGTGTATGGTTGAGTTTACCTGGTGTATTCTAGACAGGGTGTATGGTTGAGTTTACCTGGAGTGTTCTAGACAGGGTGTATGGTTGAGTTTACCTGGTGTATTCTAGACAGGGCGTATGGTTGAGTTTACCTGGTGTATTCTAGACAGGGTGTATGGTTGAGTTTACCTGGTGTGTTCTAGACAGGGCGTATGGTTGAGTTTACCTGGTGTATTCTAGACAGGGTGTATGGTTGAGTTTACCTGGTGTGTTCTAGACAGGGTGTATGTTTGAGTTTACCTGGTGTATTCTAGACAGGGTGTATGGTTGAGTTTACCTGGTGTGTTCTAGACAGGGTGTATGGTTGAGTTTACCTGGAGTATTTTAGACAGGGTGTATGGTTGAGTTTACCTGGAGTGTTCTAGACAGGGTGTATGGTTGAGTTTACCTGGTGTATTCTAGACAGGGTGTATGTTTGAGTTTACCTGCTGTATTCTAGACAGGGTGTATGGTTGAGTTTACCTGGTGTATTCTAGACAGGGTGTATGGTTGAGTTTACCTGGTGTATTCTAGACAGGGTGTATGGTTGAGCCTCCTGTCAGACCGATACTTCCTGTAGTCGTCCCATCCATCCTTCAGGGCCGTCAGGGTTAATATGACACATACAGTATATGAATCAGAGCCACCTCCGGTTGAAAGGCCTCCACAGCAGGCACGAAATTCAACACGGCAAGCCCCACAAAGTTGATGTAACTGAATCGGTGGAATTCCACATAGAGGTTCATAGGAATAAAGAACAAGATAGAGTACGGTTGGGTGGGATGGTCTTGATGGAGTTGCCAGGGAAGTATTGGTTGGGCTGGGTGGTTTTGATGGAGTTGCCATGGAGGTATCGGTTGGGCTGGGTGGTCTTGATGGAGTTGCCAGGGAGGTATCAGTTGGGCTGGGTGGTTTTGATGGAGTTGCCATGGAGGTATCGGTTGGGCTGGGTGGTCTTGATGGAGTTGCCATGGAGGTATCGGTTGGGCTGGGTGGTCTTGATGGAGTTGCCAGGGAGGTATTGGTTGGGCTGGGTGGTTTTGATGGAGTTGCCAGGGAGGTATTGGTTGGGCTGGGTGGTTTTGATGGAGTTGCCAGGGAGGTATCGGTTGGGCTGGGTGGTTTTGATGGAGTTGCCAGGGAGGTATCGGTTCGGCTGGGTGGTCTTGATGAAGTTGCCAGGGAGGTATCGGTTGGGCTGGGTGGTTTTGATGGAGTTGCCAGGGAAGTGTCGCCTGGGCTGGGTGGTCTTGATGGAGTTGCCATGGAGGTATCGGTTGGGCAGGCTGTTCTTGATGGAGTTGCCAGGGAGGTATCGGTTGGCCTGGGTGGTCTTGATGGAGTTGCTAGGGAGGTATCAGTTGGGCTGGGTGGTTTTGATGGAGTTGCCAGGGAAGTATCGATTGGGCTGGGTGGTCTTGATGGAGTTGCCAGGGAGGTATCGGTTCGGCGGGGTGGTTTTGATGGAGTTGCCAGGGAGGTATCGGTTGGGCTGGGTGGTCTTGATGGAGTTGCCAGGGAGGTATCGGTTGGGCTGGGTGGTTTTGATGGAGTTGCCATGGAGGTATCGGTTGGGCTGGGTGGTTTTGATGGAGTTGCCAGGGAGGTATCGGTTCGGCGGGGTGGTTTTGATGGAGTTGCCATGGAGGTATCGGTTTGGCTGGGTGGTCTTGATGGAGTTGCCAGGGAGGTATCGGTTGGGCTGGGTGGTTTTGATGGAGTTGCCAGGGAGGTATCGGTTGGGCTGGGTGGTCTTGGGGAGGCCTTGGTAGGGCAGGTTGGAGACCAGGGTCCAGAGGTCCTTGTCACGTTGCCTCTTGCCCTGTAGGAAATCCCTGAGCAGGGTTAGAGGGCTGGGACAGCAGGGCATGATGACAGCTTCTGTCTCTCTGCTTCCTCTCCTCTCCAGTGGTTATCAGGGTGTCACGTCCAGGCCTGAGAAGACAGGCTGGCATGTTGAATTTTGTTTTGGTGTAGGGTTTTTTCTGTTCTAGGTTCTCTATTTCTATGTTGGGGTAATGGTTCCCAATTAGAGGCAGCTGAGTGTCGTTACCTCTAATTGGGAACCATATATATGTTTGTAGTTTGCACTAGGGGTTTGTGCGTTATTGTTTTTACATAGCTTCGTTAGTTTGTTATGTTCATGTTACGATCTTCGTTTTCATACATTTTGTTGTTTTGACTCAGTTACGTGTGTTAAATAAAGCATGTATAGTGGATACCTCGCTGCGCCTTGGTCTGTTCCTCACGGAGATCGTGTCAGAATAACCCACCATAAAAAGACCAAGCAGCGAGAGAACCGGGAGTACTGGACCTGGGAGGAGGAATTGTTTAGAGACGGACCCTGGACTCAGCCTGGAGAGTATCGCCGGCCAAGAGAGGAGCTGGAAGCAGCAGCGGCGGAGCGGCGCAGGTGTGAGGAATTATACGGAGCATGGAATCCAGAGAGAGAGAAGTTTGTTGGAACTCGCCTGGCTAGGAAGCCCGAAAGGCAGCCCCAAAAAACTTTTTTGGGGGGGGCACACGGGGAGTTTGGCCGGTTCAGGATGGACTCCTGAGCCAACTCCTCGTGCTCTCTGGAGGGAGCGTCGGAGGGAGCGTCGCACTGGTAAGACGCCGTGCTATGCAGTTTTGCGCACGGTGTCTCCAGTGCGCGTTCACAGCCTGGTGCGAGAGATTCCAGCGCCACTCATCTGTCAGGGGAGGGTGAGTGTGCAGCCTGGAAGAGTGGTGCCGGCTCAGCGCTCCTGGTCTCCGGTGCACCTCCTTGGACCAGGATATCCTGCACCGGTTCTGCGTACTGTGTCTCCGGTGCGTGTTCACAGCCCTGTGCGAGAGATTCCAGCTCCACTCATCTGTCAGGCTATAGTGAGTGTGCTGCCTGGAAGAGTGGTGCAGGCTCTGCGCGCCAGGTCTCCAGTGTGCCTGTTGGGACCGAAATATCCTGCGTCGGCTCTGCGTGCGGTGTCTCCTGTTCACGCGCACAGCCCGGTGCACGACATTCCAGCTCCCCTCATCGGTGAAGCCAGGATGAGTGAACAACCTGGGAGAGGGGTGTCGACTATACGCATCAGGTCTCCTGTGCGTGTTGTGGATCCAGCACGACCAGTCCCTGTTCCACGCTCCAGGATTCCTGTTCGTGAAGTGGATCCAGCACGACCAGTTCCTGTTCCACAACATTACTCCACTATCAGTAGTGGTTCTGAAACAACATTACTCCACTATCAGTAGTGGTTCTGATTTGAAACAAGATTACTCCATTATCAGTAGTGATGCTGTTTTGAAACAACATTACTCCATTATCATTAGTGGTTCTGAAACAACATTACTCCACTATCAGTAGTGGTTCTGATTTGAAACAACATTACTCCACTATCATTAGTGGTTCTGAAACAACTTTACTCCACTATCAGTAGTGGTTCTGATTTGATACAACATTACTCCACTATCAGTAGTGGTTCTGAAACAACATTACTCCACTATCAGTAGTTGTTCTGAAACAACATTACTCCACTATCAGTAGTGGTTCTGATTTGAAACAACATTACTCCACTATCAGTAGTGGTTCTGAAACAACATTACTCCACTATCAGTAGTGGTTCTGAAACAACATTACTCAACTATCAGTAGTGGTTCTGATTTGAAACAACATTACTCCATTATCAGTAGTGGTTCTGATTTGAAACAACATTACTCCACTATCAGTAGTGGTTCTGATTTGAAACAACATTACTCCATTATCATTAGTGGTTCTGAAACAACATTACTCCACTATCAGTAGTGGTTCTGATTTGAAACAACATTACTCCATTATCAGTAGTGATGCTGTTTTGAAACAACATTACTCCATTATCATTAGTGGTTCTGAAACAAGATTACTCCACTATCAGTAGTGGTTCTGATTTGAAACAACATTACTCCATTATCAGTAGTGATGCTGTTTTGAAATAACATTACTCCATTATCATTAGTGGTTCTGAAACAACATTACTCCACTATCAGTAGTGGTTCTGATTTGAAACAACATTACTCCACTATCATTAGTGGTTCTGAAACAACATTACTCCACAATCAGTAGTGGTTCTGATTTGAAACAACATTACTCCATTATCATTAGTGGTTCTGAAACAACATTACTCCACTATCAGTAGTGGTTCTGATTTGAAACAACATTACTCCATTATCAGTAGTGATGCTGTTTTGAAACAACATTACTCCATTATCATTAGTGGTTCTGAAACAAGATTACTCCACTATCAGTAGTGGTTCTGATTTGAAACAACATTACTCCATTATCAGTAGTGATGCTGTTTTGAAACAACATTACTCCATTATCATTAGTGGTTCTGATTTGAAACAACATTACTCCACTATAATTAGTGGTTCTGAAACAACATTACTCCACAATCAGTAGTGGTTCTGATTTGAAACAACATTACTCCACTATCATTAGTGGTTCTGAAACAACATTACTCCACTATCAGTAGTGGTTCTGAAACAACATTACTCCACTATCAGTAGTGGTTCTGATTTGAAACAACATTACTCCACTATCAGTAGTGGTTCTGAAACAACATTACTCCACTATCAGTAGTGATTCTGATTTGAAACAACATTACTCCACTATCAGTAGTGGTTCTGATTTGAAACAACATTACTCCATTATCATTAGTGGTTATGAAACAACATTACTCCACTCTCAGTAGTGGTTCTGAAACAACATTACTCCACTATCAGTAGTGGTTCTGAAACAACATTACTCCACTATCAGTAGTGGTTCTGAAACAACATTACTCCACTATCAGTAGTGGTTCTGAAACAACATTACTCCACTATCATTAGTGGTTCTGAAACAACATTACTCCACTATTAGTAGTGGTTCTGAAACAACATTACTCCACTATCAGTAGTGGTTCTGATTTGAAACAACATTACTCCACTATCAGTAGTGGTTCTGAAACAACATTACTCCACTATCAGTAGTGATGCTGTTCTGAAACAACATTACTCCACTATCAGTAGTGGTTCTGAAACAACATTACTCCACTATCAGTAGTGATGCTGTTCTGAAACAACATTACTCCATTATCAGTAGTGGTTCTGAAACAACCTTACTCCATTATCATTAGTGGTTCTGAAACAACATTACTCCACTATCAGTAGTGGTTCTGATTTGAAACAACATTACTCCACTATCAGTAGTGGTTCTGAAACAACATTACTCCACTATCAGTAGTGGTTCTGATTTGAAACAACATTACTCCACTATCAGTAGTGGTTCTGAAACAACATTACTCCACTATCAGTAGTGGTTCTGATTTGAAACAACATTACTCCACTATCAGTAGTGGTTCTGATTTGAAACAACATTACTCCATTATCATTAGTGGTTCTGAAACAACATTACTCCACTATCAGTAGTGGTTCTGATTTGAAACAACATTACTCCATTATCAGTAGTGGTTCTGATTTGAAACAACATTACTCCATTATCAGTAGTGGTTCTGATTTGAAACAACATTACTCCACTATCAGTAGTGGTTCTGAAACAACATTACTCCATTATCAGTAGTGGTTCTGAAACAACATTACTCCACTATCAGTAGTGGTTCTGAAACAACATTACTCCATTATCAGTAGTGGTTCTGATTTGAAACAACATTACTCCATTATCAGTAGTGGTTCTGAAACAACATTACTCCATTATCAGTAGTGGTTCTGAAACAACATTACTCCATTATCAGTAGTGGTTCTGAAACAACATTACTCCATTATCAGTAGTGGTTCTGAAACAACATTACTCCACTATCAGTAGTGGTTCTGAAACAACATTACTCCATTATCAGTAGTGGTTCTGAAACAACATTACTCCATTATCAGTAGTGGTTCTGAAACAACATTACTCCACTATCAGTAGTGGTTCTGAAACAACATTACTCCATTATCAGTAGTGGTTCTGAAACAACATTACTCCACTAGTACTTCACTGCACTACATGCTACATGTGGTTGGCTCTTAGCCTAAGACCACCATTTGCAAGCTAAAGAATCACTACAGTGAATCAGGAATAGGTTTGAATCAACAACATGGGATCCTATATAAATATATATGTAGGCTGTGTTTAACGTGTGGAAGCATAGGCTTTTAGCCTGTGAATTGTGTGGGCTAGAATTCAAACTGCAGTTGTTGAAACAGAAACCTGATCTGAGAGCTTATTTTCTGAAGGTACAGTTCAGTGTGTATATACAGTACTTTAGTATGGAGCAGAATGTATATACAGTACTTTAGTATGGCGCAGAATGTATATACAGTACTTTAGTATGGACAGAATGTATATATAGTACTTTAGTATGGAGCAGAACATATATACAGTACTTTAGTATGGAGCAGAATGTATATACAGTACTTTTGTAGGGAGCAGAATGTATATACAGTACTTTAGTATGGAGCAGAATGTATATACAGTACTTTAGTAGGGAGCAGAATGTATATACAGTACTTTAGTAGGGAGCAGAATGTATATACAGTACTTTAGTATGGAGCAGAATGTATATACAGTACTTTAGTATTTAGCAGAATGTATATACAGTACTTTAGTAGGGAGCAGAATGTATATACAGTACTTTAGTATGTAGCAGAATGAATATACAGTACTTTAGTATGGAGCAGAATGTATATACAGTACTTTAGTATGGAGCAGAATGTATATACAGTACTTTAGTAGGGAGCAGAATGTATATACAGTACTTTAGTAGGGAGCAGAATGTATATACAGTACTTTAGTATGTAGCAGAATGAATATACAGTACTTTAGTATGGAGCAGAATGTATATACAGTACTTTAGTATGTAGCAGAATGAATATACAGTACTTTAGTATGGAGCAGAATGTATATACAGTACTTTAGTATGGAGCAGAATGTATATACAGTACTTTAGTAGGGAGCAGAATGTATATACAGTACTTTAGTATGTAGCAGAATGAATATACAGTACTTTAGTATGGAGCAGAATGTATATACAGTACTTTAGTATGGAGCAGAATGTATATACAGTACTTTAGTAGGGAGCAGAATGTATATACAGTACTTTAGTAGGGAGCAGAATGTATATACAGTACTTTAGTAGGGAGCAGAATGTATATACAGTACTTTAGTATGGAGTAGAATGTATATACAGTACTTTAGTATGGAGCAGAATGTATATACAGTACTTTAGTATGGAGCAGAATGTATATACAGTACTTTAGTAGGGAGCAGAATGTATATACAGTACTTTAGTATGTAGCAGAATGAATATACAGTACTTTAGTATGGAGCAGAATGTATATACAGTACTTTAGTATGGAGCAGAATGTATATACAGTACTTTAGTAGGGAGCAGAATGTATATACAGTACTTTAGTAGGGAGCAGAATGTATATACAGTACTTTAGTAGGGAGCAGAATGTATATACAGTACTTTAGTATGGAGTAGAATGTATATACAGTACTTTAGTATGGAGCAGAATGTATATACAGTACTTTAGTATGGAGCAGAATGTATATACAGTACTTTAGTATGGAGTAGAATGTGTGTAGCAGGCCTATACCTTTCTATAGTTTTCTACATTGCCGAAGGATAAAACAGTGGTGTTTTGCCTTGCCTCTCCCAGGACAGATGGTATGCATGTCGGATGCCTTCAACTCCCTCATGGTGACATATGCTGTGTTTTCCAGTACAGGCTGCTAAACCTGTCCTCACAGTCCTGATTTAGACACACAGTCAGACACACACGCACACGCACACGCACACGCAGACACACACACACACACACACACACACACACACACACACACACACACACACACACACACACACACACACACACACACACGCAGACACAAACTTACGCAGACACACACACACACACCCTGCTCAGAAGAAATGCATATCAGAGTGAACTAATAGACCATTATGTTGTCTAATCTAGATTGTGATGTGTAGAACATCTGTTGAGAACGGCTATTGAAGTATACAAATTCTAGGGGAATATTGGGAATATTGTAAAAAAACGAATTATCAGATTATTCATTGGCATTTTATTGTGGAAAAATCAGCATGTGTTTATAGCACATACCTGTAGCAGAGGAGCGGTGCGGTGTGGAATGACAAGTGTGTGTGTGTGTCAGATTTACCCTCTCTTCCACTGTTCCACGCAGCCGGTCTAGGCTAGACTTGGCTAGCAGTCTCACTGAACAACACATCACAGTGGAAACGTGGAGCAGCTGTTGACAGACTCACTGCCTGACAGACACACACACACACACACACACGGACGAACACACACACATTGACGGACACACACACACATTGACGGACACACACACACATTGACGATACGCGCACACACAAACACATACATGGACGGACACACACATCAAGGACAAAGGTCTGTGAATCCTTAATTACTCCAGTGACATGGAAGCATTACAAAGCAGAAAGCATCTGCCTTTTTCCCCTCACTTGCATCTCTACGCTAATGCCCAAATGGCACCCTATTCCCTATATAGTGCACTACTTTGGACCAGTCCATAGGGGCTCTGGTAAAAAGTAGGGCACTATATAGGGAGTAGGGTGCCATTTGGTATGCATTCTAAATAAGGCTCAATTTAGCACAAAAACATCTGTCTGCTAGAGTGCAATAAGGAAGTGTTCACTCCCCTCTGTTTTCTCTTGTCTGGCCGTGGTCGGTAACACTGGGTTACAGTGGGTTACAGTTGTAAAGTTCATCTTTACCTATGCATGGAGAAACCTGGAACAGGGGGACGTCACTTCAGATCAGTTCGTACACTAGTGAGGGATTTTCCCTTTTTAGCTAGTTTGCTATGTTCCTCTCAGAAACACCTGTTAGGTTGGAGACAGAAATGCACACACTCTCCTCCAGCCTCTCTAAGTAGGACTCTAGCGGTACAGTTTGGTAGTAGTCGTGAGCTCAGCTCTCCTCTCCTCACCACCATCCCACTTTTTGGCCGAGACAGAGACGTCTCCTTGGCGACTGCCCTTGACATCCAATTAGGAGTTGTCCTGGTCTACATGTTGAGGAAGTGGAGGAGGCTTAATGGAGGCCCACTTAAGGGCCTAGAACAGCATAGCACACACACGGACGAACGGACACATTCAACCACAGACTCCACTGCTCTGGGACTGGGCTGTTGGCTGCACAGACAGACAGACTCCACTGCTCTGAGACTGGGCTGTTGGCTGCACAGACAGACTCCACTGCTTTGAGACTGGGCTGTTAGCTACAGACAGACAGACTCCACTGCTCTGGGACTGGGCTGTTAGCTACAGACAGACAGACTTCACTGCTCTGAGACTGGGCTGTTAGCTACAGACAGACAGACTCCACTGCTCTGAGACTGGGCTGTTAGCGACAGACAGACTCCACTGCTCTGGGACTGGGCTGTTAGCTACAGACAGACAGACTTCACTGCTCTGAGACTGGGCTGTTAGCTACAGACAGACTCCACTGCTCTGAGACTGGGCTTTTAGCTACAGACAGACAGACTTCACAGCTCTGGGACTGGGCTGTTAGCTACAGACAGACAGACTTCACTGCTCTGAGACTGGGCTGTTAGCTGTTTGCTGCACTGTGTCGTTTCTTCTTTTCCTGTTTGGTCATAATATCCACTTCATCCGTGGAGCTTGGTTCTCCATGAACAGTGCATTCGGAAAGTATTCAAACACCTTGACTTTTTCCACATTTTGTCACATTACAGCCTTATTCTAAAATTGATTAAATAAAAAAATTATTCTCATCAATCTACACACAATACCCCATAATGACACAGATAAAACCGTTTTTTTTCGACATTTTGCAAATGTATTAAAAATAAAAAACATAAATACCTTATTTACATAAGTATCAGACCCTTTGCTATGAGCCTCGAAATTGAGCTCAGGTGCATCCTGTTTCTATTGATCATCCTTGAGATGTTTCTACAACTTGATTGGAGTCCACGTGTGGTGAATTCAATTGATTGGACATGATTTGGAAAGGCACACACCTGTCTGTATAAGGTCCCACAATGCATGTCAGAGCAAAAATCAAGACGTGAGGTTGGAGGAATTTTCCGTAGAGCTCCGAGACAGGTTTGTGTCCCGGAACATCTCTGGAGAGACCTGAAAATAGCTGTCCCCATCCAACCTGACAGAGCTTGAGAGGATCTGCAGAAAAGAATGGGATAAACTCCCCAAATGTAGGTGTGCCAAGCTTGTAGCGTCATACCCAAGAAGACTCGAGGCTGTAAAAGCTGCCAAAGGTGTTTCAACAAAGTACTGAGTAAAGGGTCTGAATACTTATGTAAATGTTATATCAGTTTATTTTTTTATATACATTTACAAACATTCTAAAAACCTTTTTTTTTTGCTTTGTCATTATGTGTTACTGTGTGTAGATTGATGAGGCAAAAAAACGATTTAATACATTTTAGAATAAGGCCGTAACGTAACAAAATGTGGAAAAAGTCAAGTGGTCTGAATACTTTCGAATGCACAGTATCTCTATACGTACATAACCAATGGCAGATCCCTTGGTTTCTGTTTTGTCCCCCTGAAGTGCACACACTTCTTTCCTCTACCATTACTGGTACACTACATTGACTGTGTTAGTGAAAACAATTCTCTATCATGTTCAAATATCCAGAAATGAAAAAGAAGGGGGGAGGGAACTACTCCCATCTCCTTTCCTAAGGGCCTGATTTTAGACTTAGGAAATATATGCCTTTCCTACGCACTTCTCAGTAGTTGGTGTTCAGACTTACCTTATGCAGGTGCGTAACAGGCTTTGCAGGCGTGGTTGCTCATTGCTTAATACATGTGTGTAATTCAACCACTGAAAATCCTCCCACTTGATGGCCAACACATTTTCTTGTGGAGTTTTCATTCAATGGGGGTTTCAGTAGATTTATCTAAGGCTATCCCTTTCAATTTGGTGTGCCTTTAATTCAAATGTTCTCAACAGACTCACTAGAACACATGGAGAGAACGGTTCAGAATATTTCGGTCAATGACAGAAAGCCATGTGAATACATGCATATTCGTCTCCTGTTCAGCAACAATTGGTATATTTAAAAATACTCTGATCTTGTGTATTATTTAGGGTTAGGAAAGTATTTATGAAATATAAAAACACATGTTTGGAGAGCCTTTACGCACTAAATACATTGGTGAATCCGAAACAGGGGTTTGGTTCATCCTGAAAGTTGACAAATTAAATTGTTCAATCCATGAAATATTGGAAGGTGAGAAAAGTTTACAATAGTGGTTAAACAGTAGTCCAAATTATTGCCCAACTTATAAGACACTACCGGAGGAGATGGCTGCCCTTTTACGAGCTCCTAACCAGTTGTGCTATTGTGTGTGTTTTTTCGCGTTATTTGTAACTTATTTTGTACACAATGTTTCTGCCACCATCTCTTATGACCGAAAAGAGCTTCTGGATATCAGAACAGTGATTACTCACCTCGTACTGGACAAAGATTTTTCTTATAAGTGCATCGATGACATTGTCTCCACAATGACAGTACGTACCACGTACGTACACAACCAGAAGCCATGGATTACAGGCAACCTCCTCAATGAGGTAAAGGGTAGAGCTGCCGCTTTCAAGGAGCGGGACTCTAACCCAGACGCTTATAAGAAATCCCGCTATGCCCTCCGACAAACCATCAAACAGGCAAAGCATCAATTAAGGTCTACAGTGGCTTGCGAAAGTATTCACCCCCTTGGAATTTTTCCTGTTTTGTTGCCTTACAACCTGGAATTAAAATAGATTTTTTGGGGGGGTTGTATCATTTGATTTACACAACATGCCTATCACTTGGAAGATGCAAAATATTTTTTATTGTGAAACAAACAAGAAATAAGACAAAAAAAACGGAAAACTTGAGCGTGCACAACTATTCACCCCCAAAGTCAATACTGTAGAGCCACCTTTTGCAGCAATTATAGCTGCAAGTCTCTTGGGGTATGTCTCTATAAGCTTGGCACATCAAGCCACTGGGATTTTTGCCCATTCTTCAAGGCAAAACTGATCCAGCTCCTTCAAGTTGGCTGGGTTCCGCTGGTGTACAACAATCTTTAAGTCATACCACAGATTCTCAATTGGATTGAGGTCTGGGCTTTGACTAGGCCATTCCAAGACATTTAAACGTTTCCCCTTAAACCACTCAATTGTTGCTTTAGCAGTATGCTTAGGGTCATTGTCCTGCTGGAAGATGAACCTCTGTCCCAGTCTCAAATCTCTGGAAGACTGAAACAGGTTTGTCTCTCAAGAATTTCCCCACAGCATGTTGCTGCCACCACCATGCTTCACTGTGGGGATGGAGTTCTCGGGGTGATGAGAGGTGTTGGGTTTGCGCCAGACATAGAGTTTTCCTTGATGGCCAAAAAGCTCAATTCTGTGGAGTGTACAGCTTAAAGTGATCCTATGGACAGATACTCCAATCTCCGCTGTGGAGCTTTGCAGCTCCTTCAGGAATATCTTTGGTCTCTTTGTTGCCTCTCTGGTTAATGCCCTCCTTGCCTGGTCCGTGTGTTTTGGTGGGCGGCCCTCTCTTGGCAGGTTTGTTGTGATGCCATATTCTTTCTATTTTTTAATAATGGATTTAATGGTGTTCTGTGGGATGTTAAAAGTTTTGGATATTTTTTTATAACCCAACCCTGATCTATACTTCTCCACAACTTTTTCCCTGACCTGTTTGGAGAGCTCCTTGGTCTTCATGGTGCCGCTTGCTTGGTGGTGCCCCTTGCTTAGTGGTGTTGCAGACTCCGGGGCTTTTCAGAACAGGTGTATATATACTGAGATCATGTGACAGATCATGTGACACTTAGATTGCACACAGGTGGACTTTATTGAACTAATTATGTGCCTTCTGAAGGTAATTGGTTTCACCAGATCTTATTTAGGGGCTTCATAGCAAAGGAGGTGAATACATATGCACTCACCACTTTTCCGTAATTTATTCATTTATTTTTGAAACAAGTTATTTTTTTCATTTCAGTTCACCAATTTTGACTATTTTGTGTATGTCCATTACATGAAATCCAAATGAAAATCTATTTAAATTACAGGTTGTAATGCAGCAAAATAGGAAAAACGCCAACGGGCATGAATACTTTTGCAAGGCACTGTAGAATTGAATTCTACTACACCGTCTTTGTGATCAAGCTCTCCGTAGCCGATGAGAATAAGACCTTTAAACAGGTCAACATTCACAAGGCCGCAGGGCCAGATGGATTACCAGGACGTGTACTTTGAGCATAAACTGACCAACTGCCAAGTGTTTTCACTGACATTTTCAACCTGTCCCTGACCGAGTCTGTAATACATACATGTTTCAAGCAGACCACCATAGTCCCTGTGCCCAAGAACACCAAGGTAACCTGCCTAAATGACTACCGACCCGTAGTACTCACGTCTGTAGTCATGAATTGATTTGAAAGGCTGGTCATGGCTCACATGAACACCATTATCCCAGAAACCCTAGACCCACTCCAATTGGGCGGCAGGTAGCCTAGTGGTTAGAGCGTTGGACTTGTAACCGGAGGGCTGCAAGTTCAAATCCCCGAGCTGACAAGGTAAAAATCTGTCGTTCTGCCCCTGAACAAGGCAGTTAACCCACTGTTCCCAGGCGCCAAGACGTGGATGTCGATTAAAAAGGCAGCCCCCGCACCTCTCTGATTCAGAGGGGTTGGGTTAAATGCGGAAGACACATTTCGGTTGAAGGCATTCGGTTGTACAACTGACTAATAATGGTGACTTTTTTGACTTTGAATTTGCATACCGCCCCAACAGATCCACAGACGACACAATCTCTATTGCACTCCACACTGCCCTTTCCCACATGGACAAAAGAAACCCCTCTGCAACTGGATCCTGGACTTCCTGACGGGCCATCCAGGTGGTAAGAGCAGGTAACAACACATCTGCCACGCTGATCCTCAACAAGGGGGCCCCTCAGGGGTGAATGCTCAGTCCCCTCCTGTACTCCCTGTTCACCCATGACTGCATGGCCAAGCACGACTCCAACACCATCCTTCCGACAACACAACAGGGCTAGGCCTGACCACCGATAATGATGAGACAGCCTATAGGGAGGAGGTCAGAGACCTGGCAGTGTGGTGCCAGGACAACAACCTCTCCCTCAACGTGATCAAGACAAAGGAGATGATCGTGGACTACATGAAAAGGAGGGCCGAGCACGCCCCCATTCTCATCGAAGGTGTCCACATCACCAACGATCTGTCATGGTCCAAACACACCAAGACAGTCGTGAAGAGGGCACAACAATGTCTATTCCCTCTCAGGAGACTGAAAAGATTTGGTATGGGTCCTCAGATCCTCAAAAGGTTCTACAGCTCTACCATCGAGAGCATCCTGACTGATTGCATCACCATCTGAAATAACATCTGAAATAGCATCCAACTGCTAGGCACTACAGAGGGTAGTGCATACAGTCCAGTACATTACTGGGGCAAAGCTTTGTGCCATCCAGGACCTCTTTACCAGGCGGTGTCAGAGGAAGGCCCTAAAAATTGCCAAATTCTCCAGCCACCCTAGTCATAGACTGTTCTCTCTGCTGCCGCACGGCAAGAGGTACCGGAGCTCCAAGTCTAGGTCCAAAAGGCTTCTTTACAGCTTCTAACCCCAAGCCATAAGACTCCTGAACAGCTTACCAAATAGCTACCCGGACTATTTACATTGACCCCCCAAGGTTGCTGGATCGAATCCCAAAGCTGACAAGATAAAAATATGTAGTTCTGCCCTGAGCAAGGCAGCTAACCTACTGTTCCCCGGGTGCCGAAGATGGGGATGTGGATTAAGGCATCCCCCTGCACCTCTCTGATTCAGAGGCGTTGGGTTTATTATGGAAGACACATTTCAGTTAGGTATCCCCTTTCCCCCATTTTTACTCTCTGTTTATTATCTATGCATAGTCACTTTACCTCTACCTACATCTACATATTACCTCAATTACCTAGAGTAACCTGTGCCCCCATATCTGTACCTGTACCCCCTTTTGATAGTCTCGCTACTGTTATTTTATTGTTGGTCTTTAATTATTTGTTATTTTTATTTATTTATTTTTTGTTTACTTAAGTTAATTTAGTAAATAATTTCTTAACACATATTTTTTCTTAAAAGCGCATTGTTGGTTAAGGGTTTGTAAGTAAAAATGTCACTGTAAGGTATACTACACCTGTCATATTCGGTGCATGTGACAAATACAATTTTATTTTATTTGAATACACTATATTGCATGTGGACACCTGCTCGTCAAACATTTCATTCCAAAATCATAGCAATTATTATGGAGTTGGTCCCCCCTTTGCTGCTATAAAAGCCTCTAGTCTTCTGGGAAGGCTTTCCACTAGATGTCGAAACATTGCTTCTGGGACTTGCTTCCATTCAGCAACAAGAGCATTAGTGAGGTCGGGCACTGATGTCGGGCGATTAGGCCGAGCTCGTAGTCGGCGTTCCAATTCATCCCAAAGGGTTTGAGGTCAACCCTATATGCATTTGGGAAGGTTGCGTTCTCCTGGCATCCACAAACCCAGATTCGCCTGTCGGACTGCCAGATGGTGAAGCGTGATTCATCACTCCAGAGAACGTTTCCACTGCTCCAGAGTCCAATAGCGGCGAGCTTTACGCCACTCCAGCTTTCATAAATCTCCAGACGAACAGTTCTTGTGCTGATGTTGCTTCCAGAGGCAGTTTGGAACTCGGTAGTGAGTGCTGCAACCGAAGACAGACAACCTTTACGCACTACACGCTTCAGCACTCGGCGGTCCTGTTCTGTGAGCTTGTGTGGCCTACCACTTTGCGGCTGAGTCGTGGTTGCTCCTAGATGTTTTAACTTCACAATAACAGCACTTACAGTTAAAGTTGATGAGCTGACTAGTTGGAAATGTGGCATCCTATGAGGGTGCCATGTTGAAAGTCACCGAGCTCTTCAGTAAGGCCATTCTACTGCAAATGTTTGTCTATGGCGATTGCATGGCTGTGTGCTCGATTTTATACACCTGTCAGCAACAGGGGGTGGCTGAAATAGCCAAATTCCCTAATTTGAAGGTATGTCCACATACTTTTTTTATATATAATGTACATTAACCTAATATGATCCACTATTGCTAGAGATCCTCAGGAACAACCACCCAAACATGACAGAGGAAAGAAAGGTAAACTAACAATGTAATACAAAATGTAAGTAAACTAACACTAAATTGACAGTTACAAATGTAAGTAAACTAACACTAAAGTGACAGTTATAAATGTATGTGGTTATAAACTGATGGTGGCTACCAATAGTGGATAATATTTAACATGTTACATTTGTTTTTAAATACAGTGAAAATCCGGGCATACAGTTGAAGTCGAAAGTTTACATACACCTTAGCCAAACACATTTAAACTCAGTTTTTCACAATTCCTGACATTTATTCCTAGTACACATTTCCTGTCTTAGGTCAGTTAGGATCACCACTTTATTTTAAGAATGTGAAATGTCAGAATAATTGTAGAGAGAATGAGTCAGGTTTGTAGGCCTCCTTGTTCGCACACGCTTTTTCAGTTCTGCCCACCAATTTTTTTATAGGATTGAGGTCAGGACTTTGTGATGGCCACTCCAGTACCTTGACTTTGTTGTCAACTTTGGAAGTATGCTTGGGGTCATTGTCCATTTGTAAGACCCATTTGCGACCAAGATTTAACTTGCTGACTGATGTCTTGAGATGTTGCTTCAATATATCCACATAATTTGCTGAGTGGCCTTTCAGGTTATGTCGATATAGGACTCGTTTGACTGTGGATATAGATACTTTTGTACCTGTTTCCTCCAGCATCTTCACAAGGGCCTTTGCTGTTGTTCTGGGATTGATTTGCACTTTTCGCACCAAAGTACGTTCATCTCTAGGAGACAAAACGCGTCTCCTTCCTGAGCGGTATGACGGCTGCGTGGTCCCATGGTGTTTATACTTGCGTACTATTGTTTGTCCAGATGAACATGGTACCTTCAGGCGTTTGGAAAATGCTCCCAAGGATGAACCAGACTTGTGGAGGTCTACAAGGTCTTGGCTGATTTCTTTTGATTTTACCATGATGTCAAGCAAAGAGGCACTGCATTTGAAGGTAGGCCTTGAAATTCATCCACAGGTACACCTCCAATTGACTCAAATTATGTAAATTAGCCTATCATTAGCCTAAAGCTAATTTCTGGAATTTTCCAAGCTGTTTAAAGGCACAGTCAACTTAGTGTATGTAAACTTCTAACCCAATCTGTCTGTAAACAATTGTTGGAAAAATTACTTGTGTAAAGCACAAAGTAGATGTCCTAACCGACTTGCCAAAACTATAGTTTGTTAACAAGACATTTGTGGAGCAGTTGTAAAACGAGTTTTAATGACTCCAACCTAAGTGTATGTAAAACTCCCGACTTCAACTGTATAATTAAAACATTCTAGAAATCATAAATCAACTCGGTAGGTTTGGCGCTATACTGTCATTTGGGTTTTCAAATTTCTTCCCTGCAAGTTATAAGGCCAGCATTTCATAAACTTCACTGTTGAAAAGGGGACATAAGTTGATATGCTTCAATTTGATGCCACATGACTTGTTTCACATTTGTCTCCAGCGATCATAAGGTAAAATAAACATAAAACAATTGTCATTTAGATTTACAATCCCCTTGTCCAAACGTTTTACTAACGTCTTATCAGTAGCTCTTATCAATTTCTAAATTACACTGCATGGAAAATTGTGTATTTCTATTGGGAAAAGGAAAGTAGATGTTGTTCCATTTGGAACCGACAGGTTGCTGGACCTTATTCATCGTCTCATCGCTCGTAAAGGTGGTAACATTAAGTAAAGGTCAGAATACGGCTGATCTGTAGGCAAACCTCCTTCGAACCTTAATTTCAACGTATAGAAGGTGAATGGCATACTATTCTCATTCTTAAGTTCAAGTACAGAACATGTTACGAGAGAAAAGTACATAAAAAGAGAATAACGTTCCAGTTATGTGTGCTTAACGCGGGTCTACATTCCCCCCTAAATGAACAGGCCTGGGATTGAACATCCTCCTATTTGTCCCAGCAGTGTAAAGAGGCATGATAATCACTAGTCATAAATAACAACCACACTTACTTTTTAAAACATTAACTATTCAGCACTGTTCAACATAAAGTATTTAAATGCAGCCGTTTCCACAACAGTAGTTGTCATATCAGTAGGGATGAGAGGGAACGGATGGATCCAGTTGAAGAATGCAGTTTGAGTGGTGGCGGGTGTGGAAGAATCCAGTTTGAGTTGTGGAGGGTGTAGACGAATCCAGTTTGACTGGTGGAGGATGTGGAAGAAACCAGTTTGAGTGGTGGAGGATTTGAAAGAATCCAGTTTGAGTGGTGGAGGATTTGAAAGAATCCAGTTTGGTTGGTGGTGGATGTGGAAGAATCCAGTTTGAGTGGTGGAGGGTGTGGAAAAATCCAGTTTGAGTGGTAGAGGATAAGGTAGAATCCAGTTTGAGTGGTGGAGGGTGTGGAAGAATCCAGTTTGAGTGGTAGAGGATAAGGTAGAATCCAGTTTGAGTGGTGGTGGGTGTGGAAGAATCCAGTTTGAGTGGTGGTGGGTGCAGAAGAATGCAGTTTGAGAGGTGGTGGGTGTGGAAGAATCCAGTTTGAGTGGTTGTGGGTGTGGAAGAATCCAGTTTGAGTGGTGGAGGACTTGAAAGAATCCAGTTTGAGTGGTGGTGGGTGTGGAAGAATCCTGTTTGATTGGCGGTGGGTGTGGAAGAATCCAGTTGGAGTGGTGGTGGGTGTGGAAGAATCCAGTTGGAGTGGTGGTGGGTGTGGAAGAATCCAGTTTGAGTGGTGGAGGGTGTGGAAGAATCAAGTTTGAGTGGTAGAGGATAAGGTAGAATCCAGTTTGAGTGGTGGTGGGTGTGGAAGAATCCAGTTTGAGTGGTGGTGGGTGTGGAAGAATCCTGTTTGATTGGCGGTGGATGTGGAAGAATCCAGTTTGAGTGGTGGTGGGTGCAGAAGAATGCAGTTTGAGAGGTGGTGGGTGTGGAAGAATCCAGTTTGAGTGGTTGTGGGTGTGGAAGAATCCAGTTTGACTGGTGGTGGGTGTGGAAGAATCCAGTTTGAGTGGTGGAGGATGTGGAAGAATCCCGTTTGGTTGGTGGTGGATGTGGAAGAATCCAGTTTGAGTGGTGGTGGATGTGGAAGAATCCAGTTTGAGTGGTGGTGGATGTAGAAGAATCCAGTTTGAATGGTGGAGGATGTGGAAGATTCCAGTTTGATTGGTGTTGGGTGTGGAAGAATCCAGTTTGAGTGGTGGAGGATGTGGAAGAATCCAGTTTAAGTGGTGGAGGGTGTGGAAGAATCCAGTTTAAGTGGTGGAGGGTGTGGAAGAATCCAGTTTGAGTGGTGGTGGTTGTGGAAGAATGCAGTTTGATGGTGGAGGGTGTGGAAGAATGCAGTTTGAGTGGTGGTGGGCGTGAACGATTCCAGTTTGATTGGTGTTGGGTGTGGAAGAATCCAGTTTGAGTGGTGGTGGATGTGGATGAATCCAGTTTGAGTGGTGGTGGGTGTGGAAGAATGCAGTTTGAGTGGTGGTGGGTGTGGAAGAATCCAGTTTGAGTGGTGGTGGGTGTGGAAGAATCCAGTTTGACTGGTGGTGGATGTGTAAGACTCCAGTTTGAGTGGTGGAGGATGTGGAAGAATCCAGTTTGAGTGGTGGAGGATGTGGAAGAATCCAGTTTGAGTTGTGGAGGATGTGGAAGAATGCAGTTTGAGTGGTGGTGGGTGTGGACGAATGAAGTTTGAGTGGTGGTGGGTGTGGAAGGATCCTGTTTGATTGGTGGTGGGTGTGGAAGAATCCAGTTTGAGTGGTGGAGGATGTGGAAGAATCCAGTTTGAGTGGTGGAGGATGTGGAAGAATCCAGTTTGAGTGGTGGGAGATGTGGAAGAATGCAATGTGAGTGGTGGAAGATGTGGAAGATTCCAGTTTGAGTGGTGGTGGGTGTGGAAGAATCCAGTTTGAGTGGTGGTGGGTGTGGAAGAATCCAGTTTGAGTGGTGGTGGGTGTGGAAGAATCCAGTTTGAGTGGTGGAGGATGTGGAAGAATCCAGTTTGAGTGGTGGAGGATGTGGAAGAATCCAGTTTGAGTGGTGGTGGGTGTGGAAGATTCCAGTTTGATTGGTGGTGGGTGTGGAAGAATCCAGTTTGAGTGGTGGAGGATGTGGAATAATCCAGTTTGAGTGGTGGGGGATGTGGAAGATTCCAGTTTGAGTGGTGGAGGATGTGGAAGAATCCAGTTTGAGTGGTGGAGGATGTGGAAGAATCCAGTTTGAGTGGTGGAGGATGTGGAAGAATCCAGTTTGAGTGGTGGAGGATGTGGAAGAATCCAGTTTGAGTGGTGGAGGATGTGGAAGAATCCAGTTTGATTGGTGGTGGATGTGGAAGAATCCAGTTTGAGTGGTGGAGGATGTGGAAGAATCCAGTTTGAGTGGTGGAGGATGTGGAAGAATCCAGTTTGAGTGGTGGAGGGTGTAGAAGAATGCAGTTTGAGTGGTGGGAGATGTGGAAGAATGCAATGTGAGTGGTGGAGGATGTGGAAGATTCCAGTTTGAGTGGTGGAGGATGTGGAAGAATCCAGTTTGAGTGGTGGAGGATGTGGAAGAATCCAGTTTGAGTGGTGGTGGGTGTGGAAGATTCCAGTTTGATTGGTGGTGGGTGTGGAAGAATCCAGTTTGAGTGGTGGAGGATGTGGAATAATCCAGTTTGATTGGTGGTGGATGTGGAAGATTCCAGTTTGAGTGGTCGAGGATGTGGAAGAATCCAGTTTGAGTGGTGGTGGGTGTGGAAGAATCCAGTTTAAGTGGTGGAGGGTGTGGAAGAATCCAGTTTAAGTGGTGGAGGGTGTGGAAGAATCCAGTTTGAGTGGTGGTGGTTGTGGAAGAATGCAGTTTGATGGTGGAGGGTGTGGAAGAATGCAGTTTGAGTGGTGGTGGGCGTGAACGATTCCAGTTTGATTGGTGTTGGGTGTGGAAGAATCCAGTTTGAGTGGTGGTGGATGTGGATGAATCCAGTTTGAGTGGTGGTGGGTGTGGAAGAATGCAGTTTGAGTGGTGGTGGGTGTGGAAGAATCCAGTTTGAGTGGTGGTGGGTGTGGAAGAATCCAGTTTGACTGGTGGTGGATGTGTAAGACTCCAGTTTGAGTGGTGGAGGATGTGGAAGAATCCAGTTTGAGTGGTGGAGGATGTGGAAGAATCCAGTTTGAGTTGTGGAGGATGTGGAAGAATGCAGTTTGAGTGGTGGTGGGTGTGGACGAATGAAGTTTGAGTGGTGGTGGGTGTGGAAGGATCCTGTTTGATTGGTGGTGGGTGTGGAAGAATCCAGTTTGAGTGGTGGAGGATGTGGAAGAATCCAGTTTGAGTGGTGGAGGATGTGGAAGAATCCAGTTTGAGTGGTGGGAGATGTGGAAGAATGCAATGTGAGTGGTGGAAGATGTGGAAGATTCCAGTTTGAGTGGTGGTGGGTGTGGAAGAATCCAGTTTGAGTGGTGGTGGGTGTGGAAGAATCCAGTTTGAGTGGTGGTGGGTGTGGAAGAATCCAGTTTGAGTGGTGGAGGATGTGGAAGAATCCAGTTTGAGTGGTGGAGGATGTGGAAGAATCCAGTTTGAGTGGTGGTGGGTGTGGAAGATTCCAGTTTGATTGGTGGTGGGTGTGGAAGAATCCAGTGTGAGTGGTGGAGGATGTGGAATAATCCAGTTTGAGTGGTGGGGATGTGGAAGATTCCAGTTTGAGTGGTGGAGGATGTGGAAGAATCCAGTTTGAGTGGTGGAGGATGTGGAAGAATCCAGTTTGAGTGGTGGAGGATGTGGAAGAATCCAGTTTGAGTGGTGGAGGATGTGGAAGAATCCAGTTTGAGTGGTGGAGGATGTGGAAGAATCCAGTTTGATTGGTGGAGGATGTGGAAGAATCCAGTTTGAGTGGTGGAGGATGTGGAAGAATCCAGTTTGAGTGGTGGAGGGTGTAGAAGAATGCAGTTTGAGTGGTGGGAGATGTGGAAGAATGCAATGTGAGTGGTGGAGGATGTGGAAGATTCCAGTTTGAGTGGTGGAGGATGTGGAAGAATCCAGTTTGAGTGGTGGAGGATGTGGAAGAATCCAGTTTGAGTGGTGGAGGGTGTAGAAGAATGCAGTTTGAGTGGTGGGAGATGTGGAAGAATGCAATGTGAGTGGTGGAGGATGTGGAAGATTCCAGTTTGAGTGGTGGAGGATGTGGAAGAATCCAGTTTGAGTGGTGGAGGATGTGGAAGAATCCAGTTTGAGTGGTGGTGGGTGTGGAAGATTCCAGTTTGATTGGTGGTGGGTGTGGAAGAATCCAGTTTGAGTGGTGGAGGATGTGGAATAATCCAGTTTGATTGGTGGTGGATGTGGAAGATTCCAGTTTGAGTGGTCGAGGATGTGGAAGAATCCAGTTTGAGTGGTGGTGGGTGTGGAAGAATCCAGTTTGAGTGGTGGAGGATGTGGAAGAATCCAGTTTGATTGGTGTTGGATGTGGAAGAATCCAGTTTGAGTGGTGGAGGATGTGGAAGATTCCAGTTTGAGTGGTGGAGGATGTGGAAGAATCCAGTTTGAGTGGTGGAGGGTGTAGAAGAATGCAGTTTGAGTGGTGGGAGATGTGGAAGAATGCAATGTGAGTGGTGGAAGATGTGGAAGATTCCAGTTTGAGTGGTGGAGGATGTGGAAGAATCCAGTTTGAGTGGTGGAGGATGTGGAAGAATCCAGTTTGAGTGGTGGTGGGTGTGGAAGATTCCAGTTTGATTGGTGGTGGGTGTGGAAGAATCCAGTTTGAGTGGTGGAGGATGTGGAATAATCCAGTTTGAGTGGTGGGGGATGTGGCAGATTCCAGTTTGAGTGGTGGAGGATGTGGAATAATGCAGTTTTAGTGGTGGTGGGTGTGGAATAATCCAGTTTGAGTGGTGGAGGGTGTGGAAGAATGCAGTTTGAGTGGTGGAGGATGTGGAAGAATCCAGTTTGAGTGGTGGAGGGTGTGGAAGAATGCAGTTTGAGTGGTGGAGGGTGTGGAAGAATGCAGTTTGACTGGTGGAGGATGTGGAAGAATCTAGTTTGAGTGGTGGTGGATGTGGAAGAATCTGTGGAAGAATCCAGATTGATTGGTGGTGGATGTGGAAGAATCCAGTTTGAGTGGTGGTGGATGTGGAAGAATCCAGATTGATTGGTGGTGGATGTGGAAGAATCCAGTTTGAGTGGTGGTGGATGTGGAAGAATCCAGTTTGAGTGGTGGTGGATGTGGAAGAATCTAGTTTGAGTGGTGGTGGATGTGGAAGAATCCAGTTTGAGTGGTGGTGGATGTGGAAGAATCTAGTTTGAGTGGTGGAGGATGTGGAAGAATCCAGTGTGTGTGTGAGAGAGTGAGGTTGTGTCAGGGAGATCTATCTATTCTCTACTCTTGGCTTGTTGTCAGTGAGGTTTTATTCTCTCTCTCTCTGGGCCCCCAAGGACAATAGGCAGCAGTGAGTCCAGTGAATGTCTGGATGTGCACTACAATGTGCATGTCTCTCTGCACTTAATGTCCCCCGTGGCAGGATGGCTGACTGGCAGGATGGCTGGGGATGGCAGGATGGCTGACTGGCACCACACCATAACAACCCCACTACTACTTGACCATAGAAATGGATGCACTGCTGTGTTCTGAACCCATTATGGGGAGAGAGAGAGAGAGAGAGAGAGAGAGAGAGAGAGAGAGAGAGAGAGAGAGAGAGAGAGGCATGCTGCCTGTGTTATGATGCTCTATATGACAAAGGGTGAGGCTGTATACACACAGTCTCTCCCAGTCTCATCATGCATTGGATACAGTCTCTACCAGTCACATCATGCATTGGATACAGTCTCTCCCAGTCTCATCATGCATTGGATACAGTCTCTCCCAGTCACATCATGCATTGGGTACAGTCTCTCCCAGTCACGTCATGCATTGGGTATATAAAGTGATATACAGTATAGGCTGAATTACGTTTTAATTGAATTTAGATACATCTTCATAATGGCTGACAATCAATACACAATTTATTTACATTAGTCATTATTATGAAATATTACAATTGGAATTTACAGGAACTTTGTACAAAATATGCCTGATGCGTCGTGGTAACGTGGTTGATTCATCTCGGGTCCTGTCACAGTCATTTCTGGAGAAAAAAAATAGTTTTGACCCATGCATAAAAAGACTGATGTTTTTATTAGTGTCTGGTAGTGGTAGAGCTTTAGTTTCCTCGCTGCCAAGTAGCTGCTTTTAAAAGTCCACTAGAAAGAAATGGTGGAAAAAAAGAAGTACAAAGTACAGGGTCAGGAAAAATTACATTCTTTTTTTCTTCGATGAATTTAAGCTTTTTTGATCCGGCCACGGTACATTTTACCTGTTAGTTAGACTGCAAAAACAACAACAACAGACCCGTTTAAATATATAATTCATTCATAATTTTTATACATCTGGTTTTTCATGAATATTTATTTTATAAAAATGGACTGTGTCCTTTTCAACATGATTTTTAAAACCTTATATCTACAATTCATCAAAACATAAAACCTAATCACAATGGAATGTGTCAAAGTTGTAGAACCGATAAAGTCTATTGATATGATCGTGGATTACTATATTTATGCATCAACTTTCATTGCAATGAAAGATGGGCTTAGCTATCTTGATGTCCATCAGCAATGTAAATAAGCACCCACCCCTGGGTAGTAAATGAATAAAGCAAATATCTCTCCCCTTGATGCCACCCACACTGGCAATCCAGAGGCAAGGGATTAACAGCACTGTCTCTCTCTTTAAATGAGGCCAGTTTGATTTGGTGGACTACTAGATTCTGTCAGTACAACAAAGTCAGGTCAAAAACACTTGGCAGGTGAGAGATCCACCGTCTTACTATACTTCAAATGGCCGGGAACTTCAAATGGCCAGAATGGATGATGGGTCATGACCTCTAGGTTAAAGGTCATGAACCCACAAAATGGCAGGACAGAAATGGCAGCACTGAAGACCCATTGGAATGTCCATAGAGAAGAGTGCCCCCTATTGACCAGCTGCGGTACTTTCACTTACAGTAGCCCGTTGTTGTTGGTCCCCAAATAAACCCCAAGCTCAGCCTAAGCTATGGGTGTGAAAAGAGTGCTGCAGGAATGGCGCCTGCAACACTTCTTGCTACACAGAAGAAATAACCATAACCAGTTCAAAACTAAAATGCTTTGTGCTCCATCATTAAAGACGGAGATTCAGCAGAAATGAAACAGAAGCATGCTTTTTAAAGGATGTTTTTGATATACAATAACTATAGGAAAATAGTCTATCAAGGATCAACCCCATTTAAAATCCTCGAGAAAAGCTTTCCTGGATGCAGATAGCTCGGCTATGAACAAAACACACATACTAAACAAAACAAATCCTTAAAGTAAACACAAGCATAAATATTTGATCCACAGAGAGTAAGCTACAAATGACAAATATTAGAGTGATATATTGACATTTCTTCGGGAACAGGCACAATGTCTGTCTGTCTTTTTAAAATCTCTCCTCTCCTCTGTTGAAGTGTCGGTCAGTCATTAGAGGTTATTACCAGATCAGAAGAGTCACGGCAGATAGAAGCTGACTGTAGAAGAAGTGTTCGGGTGCAGCGCTCCTTCCTTACAAAATGGTTTTCTTTTATTTCACACATTTCTTTAAAATGAATCAGAAAAAAATAGGTGAGCTGTTTCTCTCTCTCGCTCTCTCTCGCTCTCTCGCACTCTCGCTCTCTCTCGCTCTCTCTCGCACTCTCGCTCTCTCTCGCTCTCTCTCGCTCGCTCTCTCGCTCGCTCTCTCTCGCACTCTCGCTCTCTCTCGCGCTCTCACGCTCTCTCTCGCGCTCTCTCGTCTACATGATATCCCTCCATCCATCTCTCCTTAGTGTGCGTAGTAGAGCCAGTAGATCACGTTAAAGAAGGAGAACACGGTAGGGAAGATCATCCTGGACCACTTGTCGATAGAGTTCACATCAGCCAGGTCAGGGATGTTGACCTTGAGCTGCGAGGCCCGTCTCCGTAGGCGGGACTTCTTCTGGGTGGCGTGGCGCTCCAGGGCGCTGTGGGGTCCGCCGCCGTAGTTCTGGCGGGCCATGGCGGCCCTACGGTACTGCAGCGTAGAGCTGTCGTAGGCCAGCATGGTGTTGCGGGGGTCGCCCAGACCTCCAGGGCCCAAGGACCTGGACAGCTCAGGAGGAACACCCCCCATCTCGTTCTTCATCTCCAGGGAACCAAACAGGATGTTGTCATCAGTCAGGGAGGCGGTCATCTGTGATACGTTGAGGGGGGAGGAAGAGGAGGGGCCGTGAGAGGAAGTGAATGGAGGCAAGGTTCATAGATGTTATTCTTAAATAATCTATGCTTACTTAAAATACTTAGGTGTCTAACTTTATGTTAATTAAAATACATTATGTGTGCGTTTTATTAGGAATGTATATTTAGTTGTTCTCTTAGTTTATGATTGAGGGGTTTATCAAATACTGTTCTGTGGTTGTACTAATGGGACACATTTGACTTACAGTAGCGAGTGTATTTACCATAAAACTGAATATTTAATTATAGTTTATATTTCTATAAGTCAATAGCTAGTCATTACACATAAGTATAAATTGGCAGTCCTGTAAATATACCATTTATATATATATACATACACTACCGTTCAAAAGTTTGGGGTCACAAAGAAATGTCCTTGTTTTTGAAAGAAAAGCTAATTTTTTGTCTGTTAAAATAACATCAAATTGATCAGAAATAGAGTGTAGACATTGTTAATGTTGTAAATGACTATTGTAGCTGGAAACAGCTGATTTTGAATGGAATATACACATAGGCGTACAAAGGCCCATTATCAGCAACCATCACTCCTGGGTTCCAATGGCACGTTGTGTTAGCTAATCCATGTTTATCATTTTAAAAGGATAATTGATCACTAGAAAAAAACTTTTGCAATTATGTTAGCACAGCTGAAAACTGTTGTTCTGATTAAAGAAGCAATAAAACTGGCCTTCTTTAGACTAGTTGAGTATCTGGAGCATCAGCATTTGTGGGTTCGATTACAGTCTCAAAATGGCCAGAAACAAAGAACTTTCTTCTGAAACTCATCAGTCTATTCTTGTTCTGAGAAATGAGGGCTATACCATGCGAAAAATTGCCAAGAAACGGAAGATCTCGTACAACGCTGTCTTCACAAAACAGCGCAAACTGGCTCTAACCAGAATAGAAAAAGGAGTGGGAGGCCCCGGTGCACAACTGAGCAAGAGGACAAGTACATTAGTGTGTCTAGTCTGAGAAGCAGACGCCTCACAAGTTCTTAATTGGCAGATTCATTAAATAGTACCCGCAAAACACCAGTCTCAACATCAACAGTGAAGAGGCGACATCGGGATGCTGGCTTCTAGGCAGAGGTCCTCTGTCCAGTCTGTGTACTTTTTCCCATCTTAATCTTTTTTTTATTATTGGCCAGTCTGAGATATGGCTTTTTCTTTGCAACTCTGCCTAGAAGGCCAGCATCCTGGAGTCGCCTCTTCACTGTTGACGTTGAGACTGGTGTTTTGTGGGTACAGTTTGCGTTGTTCTGTGAGTAGTACACAGCGTTGTACGAGATCTTCAGTTTCTTGGCAATTTCTCGCATGGAATAGCCTTCATTTCTCAGAACAAGAATAGACTGATGAGTTTCAGAAGAAAGTTATTTGTTTCTGGCCATTTTGAGCCTGTAATCGAACCCACAAATGCTCCAGATACTCAACTAGTCTAAAGAAGGCCAGTTGTATTGCTTCTTTAATCAGGACAACAGTTTTCAGCTAACATAATTGCAAAAGGGTTTTCTAATGATCAATTAGCCTTTACAAATTATAAACTTGGATTAGCTAACACAATGTGCCACTGGAACACAGGAGTGATGGTTGCTGATAATGGTCCTCTGTACGCCTATGTAGATATTCCATAAAAAATCTGCCGTTTCCAGCTACAATGGTCATTTACAACATTAACAATGTCTACACTGTATTTCTGATCAATTTTATGTTATTTTAAGAGACAAAAAATATAATTTTCTTTCAAAAACAAGGACATTTCTAAGTGACCCCAAACTTTTAAACAGTAATGTGCGTGTGTGTGTATATATATATATATATATATATATATATATATATATATATAAATCATTCTCATGGAGAAATCATCTTCATTGTCAACTCATAATTTCAGCCAGCACGTGGTTAACATTCTGTCTAGTCAGAACAAGACAAACCAAGTAAACAAACAACGTAAACAAAAGGAAGAAATGTGAGAGGATAAAGGTTGAGAGAAACAGTAATAAGGAAATATTGCAAAGATGAAGTAGAGCTTAAGGTTGAAGGTTCAGGGGACAAAGTTAGGTTTAGGTTAGGAGAGACGCTGTGAGGACTGAGGAAGTGGATCGGAAGTTTCTTCATCCATAGCCTGACTTCAGAATCAAACAAAACATCTCTAAATCAAAAAATACTCTGTTCCAAGGCCACTCAGTTGGCAAAACTCAGAATGAGAAATAATCTTTTGTCTTTTTCTTCTCTGTTAGGCTGAGTGATAATATGTCACTAACTATCTCATTTCCTTTCAATTGCTTCACTTGTTATTTGGGAGAGTTATCAATTTACATCAGATATTCATTTTTCTGTCATACCAACATTAGCTTTGGAATAGCTTGTAATTACAACCAGCATTTCCTGTCCCCCCATTTTGTATGTTTTTCCATCAATTAAAGGTGTATAATATCTTCACTGAGAAGTAGATCTGTACCAAATGGCACCCTATTCCCTATATTGGTCCTGGTCAAAAGTAGTGCACTAAATAGAGAATAGGGTGCCATTTGGAACACAGATTTAAACTATGCTGTAATTTATTCAACCACTACTATGACGTGTTTGTCAGGAGAATGCATGAAGAGCAAATCAAGAGAAGGGAAAAAAACACAATGGTGAGAAGTGATGATTAAAGTTGCCTTTAAAAATCTATAGAATAAAATTAAAGAAATGCACAGAAATACTACAGTATTTTCCTCTGATCGGGGTTGATTCAGATTGATGACATTTGTTAAAGTTTTGACTTTCAAAACCTTCCAGTACCTTATTTCTTTGCTCGCCTAGTCCTAATGCGGCATCGTCCACAAAGATGGGATCCCACATCGTGTCATACGCGTCAATTTCCCTCTGTTTCATTCTGGCATACAGAGCATCATCTCTCTGAACTACATTTCCCACCATCCACTGCAAGCATACAAAATCAGCACTGTTACCATGGAGAAATCGCAGCTTGCTGTCAGATGTTGTCAAATCCTGGTCTAACTAATAAAGATGTATTTTCATTGAACTGTGGTTCATAGATACACATGGCTACACCAATGGGACATGGAGGTGTAGTAGAACCCTAGTGCAGAGAGAACCCTGGTAAAGGACATCAAGTCAACAGTTGATCACAGAAGCATCACATTGACCTTGAGAGAAAGAATAGCCTGTGTTCTCCTACTGCATCCGACACCACATTACACAAAAAACACAACCTCTCTAGAACCATCTGTCCCTACTCCCTTCCTATCCAGAGACACCTACCTTATTGGGGTCGGGTCGGAGTTTCTCGTTGTTGGCGACGGCTAGTTTCTCGGCGGCCCTCTTCTGCCTCTGGGGCCCCCGTCCAAAGAAGATGTAATTGACGAAGGCATACTCCAGCAGGGCCAGGAAGACGAACACAAAGCAGCCCATCAGGTACATGTCTATGGCCTTGACATAGGGGATCTTAGGAAGAGTCTCTCTCAGATGGGTGTTGATGGTGGTCATGGTCAACACCGTAGTGATACCTGGAGATCACATTTTACCTTTACAATCACCGCATTCACCAAAAATAATGTAATAAACAAGTCATTCAGAGCCTATAAGCCTTATAATAGTTATCAAAAAACACTGGAGGTCATTGGAAAGAGAATTTAGTCGTAAACAATCAATTAAGATGACTAATTATCAAACTAGTGTTTTCAACGTTTACTGTCCTCATCTGCTGCCCAGAATATAAACAGTTTTTCATTATTGTTTTTCAATTGTGTATTCAATCGAATAAAAAAAAAACTAAACCTGAAATGGGTGTCAGGTGTGTGTCTTCAAAGGAGATGAAATCAGCTACAGTTTCTATCTGATGCTGTATGTGATAAAGGACCAGAATCACTTTGTGTTCTCCTGGTACAGGGTCAGGAAACAGCCAACAGTGATGTGAGTAGTAAACAAGTCCATAGTAGTGTAGTAGTTTGGCTCCCTTACAGACCTAATGAACCCATACGGACAGATAGTTCCTCATTCTACAGACCTAATGAACCCATACGGACAGATAGTTCCTCGTTCTACAGACCTAATGAACCCATACGGACAGATGGTTCCTCATTCTACAGACCTAATGAACCCATACGGACAGATAGTTCCTCATTCTACAGACCTAATGAAGCCATACGGACAGATGGTTCCTCATTCTACAGACCTAATGAACCCATACGGACAGATGGTTCCTCATTCTACAGACCTAATGAACCCATACAGACAGATGGTTCCTCATTCTACAGACTTAATGAACCTCTTAAGGCTTGGGGGTGGAAGCTGTTAAGAAGCGTTTTGGACCTAGACTTGGCGCTCCGGGACCAGGCGGTGCAAGCGTGCGGTAGCCACCCTAGCCTGCTACCGCACGCTTGCACCACCTGGAATAGAGGTCCTGGATAGCAGCAAGCTTGGCCCCAGTGATGTACTGGGCCGTACGCACTACCCTCTGTAGTGCCTTGCGGTCGGAGGCCGAGCAGTTGCCATACCAGGCAGTGATGCAACCAGTCAAGATGCTCTCGATAGTGCAGCTGTAGAACCATTTGAGAATCTGAGGACCCATACCAAATCTTTTCAATCTCCTGAGGGGGAATAGGTTTTGTCGTGCCCTCTTCACGACTGTCTTGGTTGTGTTTGTACCATGATAGTTTGTTGATGATGTGGACACCAGGGAACTTGAAGCTCTTAACCTGCTCCACTGCAGCCCCGTCGATGAGAATGGGGGCGTGCTCGATCCTCCTTTTCCTGTAGTCCACAATCATCTCCTTTGTCTTGATCACATTGAGGGAGAGGTTGTTGTCCTGGCACCACACGGCCAGGTCTCTGACCTCCTCCCTATAGGCTGTCTCACCGTTGTCGGTGATCAGGCCTAACACTGTTGTGTCATCGGCAAACCTAATGATGGTGTTGGAGTCATGTTTGGCCATGCAGTCATGGGTGAACAGGGAGCAAAGGAGGGGGCTGAGCACGCTCCCCCGAGGGGCCCCCATATTGAGGATTAGTGTGGGAGATCAATTGTTACCTACCCTTACCACCTGGGGGCGGCCCGTCAGGAAGTACACTTCCTGGTAATCCGTCTGCCCCATGGCCTTGTGAATGTTGACCTGTTTAAAGGTCTTAATCACATCGGCTACGGAGAGCGTGATCACACAGTCATCTGGAACAGCTGGTGCTCTCATGCATGCTTCAGTGTTGCTTGCCTCGAAGCGAGCATAGAAGGCATTGCCTGATGTGGTGTACTGCCATCGGAAGAATCCCGGAACATTTTCCAGTCTGTGCTAGCAAAACAGTCCTGTAGCTTAGCATCTGCTTCATCGGACCACTTCCTTATTGAGCGAATCACTGTTTTTTTCCTGCTTTACTTTTTGCTTGTAAGCAGGAATCTGGAGGATAGATAGAGTTATGATTTCTGTGTTATATACCCATTCTGTTCAATACGTTAGATTTCTGCGTTATATACCTATTGTGTTCGATACGTTAGATTTCTGCGTTATATACCCATTGTGTTTGATACGTTAGATTTCTGCGTTATATACCCATTGTGTTCGATACGTTAGATTTCTGCGTTATATACCCATTGTGTTTGATACGTTAGATTTCTGCGTTATATACCCATTGTGTTCGATACGTTAGATTTCTGCGTTATATACCCATTGTGTTTGATACGTTAGATTTCTGCGTTATATACCCATTGTGTTCGATACGTTAGATTTCTGCATTATATACCTATTGTGTTCGATACAGTAGATTTCTGCGTTACATACCCATTGTGTTTGATACATTAGATTTCTGCGTTACATACCCATTGTGTTTGATACGTTAGATTTCTGCGTTACATAATCTGAATTTGGGCAGAATCATAGGTATTATACATAACTCTGCCATCCATCGACCACGCAGTCACACAGCTAACTACGTCTGTTCATGCTGCTTTCCCCATGCTTTCCCCATGCTTTCCCCATGCTTTCCCCATGGCTAGAATTAACAATACACAGGGCTCATGTTCAGGCCAGGGCTCATGTT
Organism: Brachymystax lenok tsinlingensis; assembly: GCA_030435695.1. NCBI lineage: Eukaryota > Metazoa > Chordata > Actinopteri > Salmoniformes > Salmonidae > Brachymystax > Brachymystax lenok. Next base: position 7,685,304 of record CM059789.1, read on the forward strand.
TAAGAATGGGCTCGGGTTCAGGACAGGGCTCATGTTCAGGCCAGGGCTCATGTTCAGGACTGGGCTCATGTTCAGGACTGGGCTCATGTTCAGGATAGGGCTCATGTTCAGGACAGGGCTATATGAAACCTGGACATCGGGGATAGATAAACCAGTCAGGTGAATATTTAGCCATCATGGTTTACACATCAGAAAGACAGATAGACAGAGCAAGCCAACCAGCCAGCCAGCCATCCAATCAACCAGCCAGCCAGCCAACCAGCCAACCAACCAGCCAGCCAGCCAGCCAGCCAGCCAACCCACCAACCAGCCAGCCCGCCAACCAACCAGCCAACCAACCAGCCAATCAACCAGCCAGCCAACCAGCCAACCAACCAGCCAGCCAGCCAGCCAATCAACCAGCCAGCCAACCCACCAACCAGCCAGCCATCCAATCAACCAGCCAACCAACCAGCCAGCCAGCCAGCCAACCAATCAACCAGCCAACCCACCAGCCAGCCAATCAACCAGCCAGCCAGCCAACCCACCAGCCAGCCAACCCACCAGCCAACCCACCAGCCAGCCAATCAACCAGCCAGCCAACCAACCAGGCAGCCAATCAACCAGGATAAGAGAAAAGCTCATCAGAAAAACAACAGACAGGATCCAGTTCCACCTGACAATCACCTGACACAGGTCAGTGGGCTGAGGCGCTCATTAGGACCGTATCCTGGCCAATAACCCGGATTTCACAAATCATTCACAGTACTAATATAATTGTCATTAGATAGCAATAAGATCAAGGTGCAAGGAATATATCTAATTACTATCGTATCTGGTTTAGGGCAGAATATGAATGCTCCGTTTCTTTCTTTTATATGTCACCCATGAACAACAATGCATATTTTACATGACATTTCAAAACAATGCGAACACTATGACTGTCACGCCCTGGCCATAGAGAGCCCTCTAGGTTTCTCTATGGTATGTTTGGTCAGGGCATGACTTGAGTTTTCTAGGGAACTCTATGTTGGTTCCCAATTAGAGGCAGCTGGTTGTCGTTGCCTCTAATTGGGAATCCTATTTAAGTTGGTTCACTTTCCCACTTGTTTGTGGGTTATTGAATGAATGGTTGTGGTTGTGGTTGTGGTTGTGGTTGTGGTTGTGGTTGTGGTTGTGGTTGTGGTTGTGGTTGTGGTTGTGGTTGTGGTTGTGGTTGTGGTTGTGGTTGTGGTTGTGGTTGTGGTTGTGGTTGTGGTTGTGGTTGTGGTTGTGGTTGTGGTTGTGGTTGTGGTTGTGGTTGTGGTTGTGGTTGTGGTTGTGGTTGTGGTTGTGGTTGTGGTTGTGGTTGTGGTTGTGGTTGTGGTTGTGGTTGTTTATGCCAGTTGCACTTAATAAAAAGTATGTATACTGGAACCCTCGCTGCATCTAGGTCAGCTCCATTTAAAGATCGTGACAATGACACCAATGTTTGTAAATATGGCTATACTGTATACGTTTCATTTGATTGATTGATTGACTGACTGATGAATCTCGATGGCTTTATTGATCGAATCGATGGGTAGTCTTACCCAGGGCCACTCTGGCAGCGGAGGCATCATAGTTGATCCAAAAGGAGACCCAAGACAGGATGGTGATCAGGATAGAGGGCATGTAAGTCTGGAGGATAAAGTAGCCAATGTTCCTCTTCAGCTTGAAGCTCAGAGACAGGCGGGGATAGGAACCTGCGTGGAGGAATACAGACAGAACTATTTATTTTTTATTTTGCTTTATTTAACCAGGTAAATCATTGAGAATACATAATCTTTTACAATAATGACCTGAAGTAGAGGGAATAAGAACTCTAAAGCATATAAAGGTAATATACAGAATATCTGTGTATCAACCCCTGAAAATCTACAGTATAACCCTAGATATACATAGGTATACTGTATCAAAACGGCCACCACTGTACCTGTGGAGAAGACCACGTTCTTGGAGACCAGTTTGTAGTCCACGATGGAGAACTGAGGCAGCTCTATTCTCTCCACCCCAGACACAGCTCCATCTCCCCCTCGCCAGTAGAACTCAATGTCATCAGTGGTGTAGCCATCTGCAGGGGACAAACACAGGTACTAGAGTCTTAGAATACATACCAAACTAACCTAGTGGGCCAAAATGGGAGCAATGCTCAAATGGCTATGGTCAATGTCAAAAGATCTGGTTTTCCACAAAGGTTCTATTCTTGGTCCTGTAATGCTTACTATTTACATCAATTATTTATATTTTGGTTTGTCAAATGCTACTAGAGAACATAATGGAAGGTTTAATAATACATACAATTAGAGATGGAGATTACAGAGGACATTTCAGGGGACCAAAAACTGTCAGCTAACTGGGTAGATCCTCTGTTCACCTTCTATTGTGATAATCCTTCTATTGTGATAACCCTTCTGTTGTGATAACCCTTCTGTCGTGATAACTCTTCTATTGTGATAACCCTTCTGTCGTGATAACCATTCTGTTGTGATAATCCTTCTGTTGTGATAACCCTTCTGTTGTGATAACCCTTGTATTGTGATAACCCTTCTGTTGTGATAACCCTTGTATTGTGATAACCCTTCTGTTCTGTTAGCCTCACCCTTTGTCATATAGAGCATCATAACACAGGCAGCATGCCTCTCTCTCTCTCTCTCTCTCTCTCTCCTCTATGTACTACTTTCTCTGCTTGCCACTCATAATAAGAGGCAGTGACCTATTTAGACGCAATGAATAATTAAACTCTCAGCCTTTGATTTTCTGAAAAATGAAGACCTAATTCCTCCCTCTGCCTTGCTCTGACACAGGATAGATGGATAGATAGGAGTGGTGAGAGGATTAAGAACACTATAGCTGGTTATTGTAATGATGTGGCCAGTCAGTCATTGAGTTATCTAATGCTATACGTGACGGATGGATGAAGAACCAGATACTATAGAAACACTACCACTGTCAAAACACAGCATATCCCACTTCTGACAGCAATGTAGCTAGTCATTGTTTTGGCGTGTCTATCATTGAGATTTGTAATGCCTACACTGACAGTTAAGGCTCAGATAGTCAAACTACAACCTAGCCCAAGTCAAAAACATAGTACTGTAGCTAATCCTTGTGTAAATGCATGCAGCACCCATTACAGTCCACTACTACTATGCAGTAGGAACTGTCTGCCCGGCTTATCCACAGTACCAGTGCAACGGCTCAGTATCACCCCAATTAGCCTATCCCCATCCACCATGCTGCGGGTTCTAATGTGTTGTTCACTTCCAATCAACAGAGTGTGGACAGGGCCAGCCAAGAGACTATGAGGCTGGGGAGGGGAGGACGGCTCGTCGGCCATGTGTGAGGACGGCTCTTCGGCCGTGTGTGTGTGTGCATTTGTAGATGTGTATGTTGGGTTTAGGGTCATGAAGTATTGTGTTTGATGAAGGGCGGGTGGGTGGCAGGCGGGTTGAATAAAGAGAAAGAAAAAAATCCATAAATGTATAATTCTTCTGCAATTTATATCTATAGCTACATTTAGGCTATCTGGCATTAGTACCTAAGCGTAAGGCCGAACTGTATAAGAGCCAAAAAGCCTGAATTCCAATCACCAAATTCTTTTGGGATCGGGAAAAAAAAGTTAACATCGAACCACGGAGACAAAAAAAGACAATGTCAGAGCTTAATTCAGTAAGAGAAAAGCTGTGAAATGGAGAGTTGAAAATAAAGAGAAGGGAGGAACAGAAAAGTAATGTTTGGGAAAGATTTGGTGAAGTGGTAAGGATGATAGCAGCTACACTACCGGTCAAAAGTTATTCAAATATCCACCCTTTGCCTTGATGACAGCTTTGCACACTCTTGGCATTCTCTCAACCAGCTTCATGAGGTAGTCACCTGGAATGCATTTCAATTAACAGGTGTGCTTCCTTAAAAGTACATTTGTGGAATTTCTTTCCTTCTTAATGCATTTGAGCCAATCAGTTGTGTTGTGACAAGGTAGATGGAGTATACAGAAGATAGCCCTATTTGGTAAAAGACCAAGTCCATATTATGTCAAGAACAGCTCAAATAAGCAAAGACAAACAGTCCATCATTACTTTAAGACATGAAGGTCAGTCAATACGGAACATTTCAAGAACTTTGAACGTTTCATCAAGTGCAGTCGCAAAAACCATCAAGCGCTATGATGAAACTGGCTCTAATGAGGACCGCCACAGGAATGGAAGACCCAGAGTTACCTCTGCTGCAGAGGATACGTTCATTAGAGTTACCAGCCTCAGAAATTGCAGCCCAAATAAATGCTTCACAGAGTTCAAGTAACAGACACATCTCAATATCAACTGTTCAGAAGAGACCGCGTGATTCAGGCCTTCATGGTCGAATTTCTGCAAAGGAACCACTACTAAAGGACACCAATAAGAAAAAGAGACTGCTCGTGTTTCGTGGCCCAAGCAAATGGAGATATAACTGGTGGAAATTTGTCCTTTGGTCTGGAGTCCAAATTGGAGATTATTGGTTCCAATCGCCGTGTCTTTGTGAGACGCGGTGTAGATGAACGGATGATCTCCGCATGTGTATTTCCCACCATAAAGCATGGAGGAGGAGGTGTTATGGTGTGAGGGTGCCTTGCTGGTGACACTGTCTGTGATCTAATTAGAATTCAAGGCACACTTAACCAGCATGGCTACTACAGCATTCTGCAGTGATACGCCATCCCATCTGGTTTGGGCTTAGTGGGACTACCATTTGTTTTTCAACAGGACAATGACCCAACACACCTCCAGGCTGTGTAAGGGCTATTTTACCAATAAGGAGAGTGATGGAGTGCTGCATCAGATGACCTGGCCTCCACAATCCCGTGACCTCAACCAAATTGAGATGGTTTGGGATGAGTCGGACCGCAGAGTGAAGGAAAAGCAGCCAACAAGTGCTCAGCATATGAGGGAACTCCTTCAAGACTGTTGGAATATCATTCCAGGTGAAGCTGGTTGAGAGAATGCCAAGAGTGTGCAAAGCTGTCATCAAGGCAAAGGGGGGCTATTTGAAGAATCTCAAATCTAAAATATATTTTTTATATTTGTTTAACACTTTTTTGGTTACTACATGATTCCATGTGTGTTATTTCATAGTTTTGATGTCTCCACTATTATTCTACAATGTAGAAAATAGTAAAAATAAAGACAAATCCTTGAATGAGTAGGTGTTCTAAATCTCTGTCTCTGACTGTAGCAGTCTGACTGTAGCCGTCTCTGACAGTAGCCGTCTTTGACAGTAGCCGTCTTTGACAGTAGCCATCTGACAGTGGCTGTCTTTGACAGTAGCCATCTGACTGTAGCCGTCTTTGACAGTAGCGGGCCTCAGATGTTCTATATTAGCGGGTTAGGGTCGGGTGCAAGCCTCAGATGTTCTATATTAGCGGGTTAGGGTTGGGTGCGTGCCTCAGATGTTCTATATTAGTGGGTTAGGGTCGGGTGCGGGCCTCAGATGTTCTATATTAGCGGGTTAGGGTCGGGTGCGGGCCTCAGATGTTCTATATTAGCGGGTTAGGGTCGGGTGCGGGCCTCAGATGTTCTATATTAGCGGGTTAGGGTCGGGTGCGGGCCTCAGATGTTCTATATTAGCGGGTTAGGGTCGGGTGCGGGCCTCAGATGTTCTATATTAGCGGGTTAGGGTCGGGTGCGGGCCTCAGATGTTCTATATTAGCGGGTTAGGGTCGGGTGCAGGCCTCAGATGTTCTATGTTCACTTTATCATATATAGTCGGGCCGGTTGTGGGCAGGTGCAGTTGAACAAACAGCTGACCCGCGCACCACTACTGTGTGTGTGTGCTTGCGTGTGTGTGTGTGTGTATGTAGATGTGTGTGTATGTGCATGTGTGTGTGTAGCTGGTCAGAAAAGGGCAGATAGAGCCCAAGGCAGGGGGAAGGAGAGAAGGCTCTGGCTGGTTACTCAGTTTGAATCAGATCTATTAGTTCTGGCCCATTGTTCTCTGTCTTCAACACTGGTCCTTTTGGGACAGACGTCTGTCAACCTATTACATCACTGGGCTGGTCCGTCCGTCCAGGGAGGTGGTTGCTATGTTATGTGAGTCCCGGCAGAGAGATAGATAGAGAGAGAGTTTGAGAGAGTTTGAGGGAGTTTGAGAGAGAGAGTTTGAAAGAGAGAGAGAGAGTGTTTGAGAGAGAGAGAGAGAGAGAGAGAGAAAATGCATGTGCATTTGTGTGTGTGTGTTTGTGTAAAATCTAGAGTTATGTGTTTTGTATGTGTATATAAGGTCTTCAAAGGGGGTAGTAGAGGAATAAATCAATAACTACACAATTAACCTACACCTGTGGTTGTGACTGGGCTGTAGCCAGCCAGACAGACAGTACTATCATCTACAATGATGAGATCTGTAGTCAGGCAGCCAGACAGTGCTATCATCTACCATGAGATCTGTAGCCAGCCAGCCAGACAGTACTACCATCTACCATGATAAGATCTGTAGTCAGGCAGCCAGACAGTGCTATCATCTAGCATGAGATCTGTAGTCAGGCAGCCAGTACTACCATCTCCCATGAGATCTGTAGCCTGCCAGACAGTACTATCATCTACCATGAGATCTGTAGCCAGGCAGACAGTGCTATCATCTACCATGAGACCTGTAGTCAGGCAGCCAGTACTACCATCTACCATGAGATCTGTAGCCTGCCAGACAGTACTATCATCTACCATGAGACCTGTAGTCAGGCAGCCAGTACTACCATGAGATCTGTAGCCTGCCAGACAGTACTCTCATCTACCATGATGAAATCTGTAGCCAGCCAGACAGTGCTATCATCTACCATGGGATCTGTAGTCAGGCAGACAGTACTATCATCTACCATGAGGTCTGTAGCCAGGCAGACAGTACTATCATCTACCATGGGATCTGTAGCCAGCCAGACAGTACTATCATCTACCATGAGATCTGTAGCCAGCCAGACAGTACTATCATCTACCATGAGATCTGTAGTCAGGCAGCCAGACAGTACTACCATCTACCATGATGAAATCTGTAGCCAGCCAGACAGTGCTATCATCTACCATGAGATCTGTAGCCAGCCAGACAGTACTATCATCTACCATGAGATCTGTAGCCAGGCAGACAGTGCTATCATCTACCATGAGATCTGTAGTCAGGCAGCCAGTACTACCATCTACCATGGGATCTGTAGCCAGCCAGACAGTACTACCATCTACCATGGGATCTGTAACCTCACAGTCAGTAATACCATCTACCATGGGATCTGTAGCCTGCCAGGCAGTCCTAACATCTACCATGGGATCTGTAGTTCTGAGAGTTATGTCTGGGATCTGTAGTTCTGAGAGTTATGTCTGGGATCTGTAGTCCCGAGAGTTATGTCTGGGATCTGTAGTTCTGAGAGTTATGTCTGGGATCTGTAGTTCTGAGAGTTATGTCTGGGATCTGTAGTTCTGAGAGTTATGTCTGGGATCTGTAGTTCTGAGAGTTATGCCTGGGATCTGTAGTTCTGAGAGTTATGTCTTGATTCTGTAGTTCTGAGAGTTATGTCTGGGATCTGTAGTTCTAAGAGTTATGTCTGGGATCTGTAGTTCTGAGAGTTATGTCTGGGATCTGTAGTTCTAAGAGTTATGTCTGTGATCGGTAGTTCTGAGAGTTATGTCTGGGATCTGTAGTTCTGAGAGTTATGTCTGGGATCTGTAGTTCTGAGAGTTATGTCTGGGATCTGTAGTTCTAAGAGTTATGTCTGTGATCGGTAGTTCTGAGAGTTATGTCTGGGATCTGTAGTTCTAAGAGTTATGTCTGGGATCTGTAGTTCTGAGAGTTATGTCCGGGATCTGTAGTTCTGAGAGTTCTGAAATCTGTCTGTAAACAATTGTTGGAAAAATTACTTGTGACATGCACAAAGTAGATGTCCTAACCGACTTGCCAAAACTGTATTTTGTTAACAAGAAATTTGTGGAGTGGTTGAAAAATAAGTTTTAATGACTCCAACCTAAGTGTATGTAAACTTCCGACTTCAACTGTATATAGTAGATGGTATATAGTAGATGGTAGATGGTAGATAGTAGATGGTAGATGGTAGATGCTATATAGTAGATGATATATAGTAGATGATATATAGTAGATGGTATAAAGTAGATGTTAGATGGTAGATTGTAAATGGTAGATGGTAGACTGTAGATGGTAGATGGTAGATTGTAGATGGTAGATGCTATATAGTAGATGATATATAGTAGATGATATATAGTAGATGGTATAAAGTAGATGTTAGATGGTAGATTGTAGATGGTAGATGGTAGACTGTAGATGGTAGATGGTAGATTGTAGATGGTAGATGCTATATAGTAGATGATATATAGTAGATGATATATAGTAGATGGTATAAAGTAGATGTTAGATGGTAGATTGTAGATGGTAGATGGTAGACTGTAGATGGTAGATGGTTGAGAGTAGATGGTTGAGAGTAGACGGTAGATGGTAGACGGTAGATGGTAGAAGGTAGACGGTAGACGGTAGATGGTAGAAGGTAGACGGTAGATGGTAGATGGTAGACGGTAGATGGTAGAAGGTAGACGGTAGACGGTAGATGGTAGATGGTATATAGTAGATGGTATATAGTAGATAGTAGATGGTCGTTGGTAGACAGTAGATGGTAGATGACCAAAGTGGAGCAGTTCTGACCCCACAGTTTAATGCTGTGTTTGTGTGTGTGTGTGTGTGTGTGTGCGTGCGTGTGTGTTTGTGTGTGTGATCAAACACAGGAAGATGAACCCAACTCCACATCCCAGCCCCATCTCCATGGAAACTGATAAAGTACTAGGAGAGGACCTTGTACTTCTCTCTCTCTCTGTCTCTCTGTCTCTCTATCTCTCTCTGTCTCTTGCAGTGCATGCTGGGAGTCTTTGGGAGTTTGAGTGTTTGGTTCTGTCCTAACTTTTTTTCTTGATTCTGTCCTTGGTCTTTTCTTTCAATTTTTCTTTTCTATGGTGGAGGGTTAATGCAATATTTGTTTTAGCGGTATCCACAGGTTTTTTCAAAGTTAGGGTGGAAGAGGACAGAGTTAGTGTCCTGGGATTTGGAAGGTGTGGTGTGCGCGATGGCTTCTCAGCCTAGCGCGGAGGAGATGCTGTCGATACGGCATGGATTCAGGTGTGTTCCTGAGAATGGAGTTAAGGTGGAGGAGGTTCTGCTGGCGGTCGGTGAACAGGTAGGAGCAGAATTTATACATTCCGCTTCCAGAAGGAACAAAGCTGTGGTTGTGTTCATGAAAAGAGCAAATTTGGTGGGTAGGCTAATTGCTAGTGGAATATTTTTAAGGGGTGTGTTGGTGACTCTTTCTACCCCTTCGACCAGGATGGTAGTCGCAAATTTGCCTCCGTTTATCACAAATGATCAAATAAGGAAAGAGCTGAGTCGTTTTGGTAAGTTTGCTAGTGGTTTTCGTGTACTGTCGGCAGGTTTTCAGGCAGATGCCGTTAAGCACGTTGTTTCGTTCCGGAGGCAAGTGTTTCTGAATAACAATGAGCAACAGCTAAATGTGCATTTTAAAGTGAGACATGGGGAGGGGCTCTACGCAGCCAGCACAGACAGTCTATGGTGTTTTGAGTATGGGGATTTGGGGCATAAGAGATTTGCGTGCTCACATAAAGGCCGTAGACAAGGTGAGGGTACAAGCGCCAGTGGGGGGAAATCAAGGTCAACGTGCAGGGGGCCATGAGATGCAGTCTAGTCATGCTATGGAGGGTGGTGTAGATGAGGCTGGGTCTAGTCATGCTAGAGATGATGGGGTAGATGAGGCTGGGTATAGTCATGCTATGGAAGGTGGTGTAGATGAGGTTGGGTCTAGTCAGGCTAGAGATGGTGGGGTAGATGAGGCTGGGTCTAGTCAGGTTATGCTAGTGATGAGGAGAGTATAGTGGGGTAGGGTAAGAGACTAGGGGGGAGGAGGAGGGTGTCAAGCGAGAAAGGAAAAAGGGGGAGAAGAAAGGAGGTAGGAGGGGAGAGGCTGGGGTGGTCAAAGGCACCAAGGAACCTTTGCCTGGTGCTGTGGGGGAGGCCCTGACCAGAGAGGAAGGGCAGGTGGTCAGGATGAGAGATGGAGATGAGGAGGAAAGTGAGTCTGAGGAAGAGGATGATGAGGATGTTTTTCAGACTCCTCTTCAACTGGCTGACAGCCAGTCAAGCACAGGGGTAAAAGTACACGGTGAGGGAACTGACAAGGTTCCTGCATGAGACCAAGGGGGAAAAAGTTACTCTTGAGGCTTTTTTTTCTGATCCAAGAAAGTTAGTAAGATCAGTACAACATGCTATGAAAAATGAGGGGCATGGTGTCCTCTCACCCAGGAAACGGTTTAGGTTGAGGAAGTGGGTCACAACAGTGCGTAAAGGTCTACCTTCAGATGCTGTTTAGATGAATAGTTTCTTTCTGGCACTGGGGCTTTTTGAGCTTTGCTATTGGTCTCTTTCTTTGCTGGCTTTTCTCCCACTTCTTATGGAGACTCTTCGGGTAGCTCAGTATAAATGGTGCCAGAGATGTGGGAAAGTGTGTGTTGGGTGAATATATAAAACAAAAAAATCTACCGGTGTTGTTTCTGCAGGAGACGCATAGTGATGTGGTGAATGAAGTCGATTGGGGGCTCTGGTGGAAAGGGGCAAGTGTGTTGAGCCATGGGACAAATTTTAGTTTTTTTTTTTTATTTAACTAGGCAAGTCAGTTTAGAACAAATTCTTATTTTCAATTACGGCCTAGGAACAGTGGGTTAATTTCCTTGTTCAAGGGCAGAACGACAGATTTTTACCTTGTCAGCTCGGAGATTCGATCTTGCAACCATTCGGTTACTAGTCCAACGCTCAAACCACAGGTAGCACCTGAGGAGACGCTGGTGGTCGGCGGGGACTGGAACTGTACAAAGGATTTTACGAAAGACAGAAATGGGAAAGAGCCTCTTTCAGGGTCAGTGGGAGTGTTAAGGGACATCATTAATCATGTCCAGGAATCAGAGCAATAGGCTGTTGGGCGCTACCATTCTCCCGGTGGGGTTTTCGGATCACCACATAACTATGGCTCGGCTGCCTATTTCACCAGGGCCCCGGCAGGCATCCTATTGGAAGTTTAATGTAAAGCTCTTACAAGATGCCACTTTTTGCTCAGGTTTCCAGACTTTTTGGGAAAGGTGGAGGCAGTAAAGAGAGGAGTATGAGTCAATGGTGTGATGTGGGGAAAGTCCAAATTCTGCTTTTCTGTCAACAGTATACAGCTCTCTCAGCTTCTGAGGCTAGGAGGGTATTGGGAGAACTCGAGCATTGTATTAGTGAGATGGAGGTAGAGATGGTTCCGGTTACTAGTCCAACGCTCTAACTACTAAGCTACCTGCCGCCCCATTCTCCATGCTCAAGGAGATGGATGCTCCCAGCTCCTTCTTCTTTGGTTTGGAAAGATAGAGCGGTGAAGCCTAGGGTATGCATTGTCTACGGCTTTCTGATGGGCGGCTGACCTCTGTGGTGGGGGAGATGCGGGAGCGAATTGTGGAGTTTTATACTGAGTTGTGTAGGGCAGAACTGTATGATCCTATGTGTGCTCAGGTCTTGTTCGCAGAACTCCCTAAGCTCTCTCTGGCACAGAGGGATGAAATGGACATTCCTCTGTTGTCCCATGAACTGGCAGAGGCCGTAACCCAGATGTGACCGGGGGTCGATGGGCTCCCAGTGGAGTTTTATAAAACATTCTGGGGAATAATTGGACAGGATTTATTTTGCATGTTGCGTGAATACGTCGGGGTAGGAGAGTTGCCGATGAGCTGCCGTCGGGCGGCTCTGACTCTCCTGCTTAAAGAAGGGGACTTGTGTGAACTTAAGAACTGGAGGCCGGTGGAATTGCTCTGTGCGAACTGCAAGATACTTTCCAAGGTCCTCTCTAACAGACTGAAGTCCCATCTGGACTCGATAGTACATAAAGACCAAACATATTGTGTACCGGGATGCTCAATCACGGACAACTTGTTCTTAATCAGGGACATGTTGGACTTGTCGAGAGGTTCTAATGTGAACTTTGGACTGGTCTCTTTAGATCAAGAGAAGGCTTTTGATAGAGTGGACCATGAGTATCTGTTTAATGTGATGTTTGGGTTTGGGAATTTTTTTTTGACCTGTGTGAAGCTGTTGTATGCTGGGGCGTCATGTATGGTCAAGGTGGGAGGGGGGCTCAGTGTTCCAGACAGGTTGAGACGGGGCATCCTGTCCCAAGTGTCATATAGAGGGAGGGTGCTGATATTCAACAACCTGGTGGCATCTTGCCTGTGGCATAAACTGGCAGTCCTCAACCTCCCCTGCTCGCAGACCTGCAACACAAGCTGGTGGACTTTTTTTTGGACTACTTTGCAGTGCTGAGGGCCTGGACTGGCAGCTGCTAAGCCCACACGAGAAGGGGGGTGGGCGTGGGAAGAGCCTATCTTCCACCACCCAGCCATCCCTTTGAGATCGGTTCAGTCGGCCACCCTGCAGAGGCGACTGATGGCAGAGGGTTTACTAAGGCTGGGGGACCTGCGACTGCTGGGAGAGGAGGGGTGGAATATCCCGGAAGTCCTGGCACAACAAACAGGAATTACATCTCTTAGGCTGCTGGAGAGATTCCTGGAGGAGGTCCAGGAGGCACTGTCTGAGCCGGTTAGGGGGGTGTTTGAGTGGCCAAAGGGGGAGGGGCCACCAATGTTTCCGCCACTGCAGGTGACGGCAGAGACTGGGGACTGGCAGGGGGGTCTAGAGGACTTGTTAGATTTTAACACTGAGCCTGGGGGAGTTTGAAGGGGCGGGAGGTAAAGCCCTCTACAACCTCTGCATTAAGGTGAGGAACATTAGGAGCCTAACAGGAGTGAAGGCACATCAGTGGCAGGGGGTATGTGGGGAGGAGAGTATGGTGGGTTTTAGATGGAGGGGGCCCTACAAACCCCCCAGTACCAAAGAGGTCAGGGGACCTCTAGTGGAGGGTCGGGCAGGGGTGTCCTTTCTGTGTTATGAGAGAAACTGTGATTCATGTGTTTCCTGTGTGCACCATGTTAATGCCATTAATGTCTCTGTTGGAATGTCTGTGTGAGAGGTTGGGGGTGGTTTTTACTGTTGGGATGTTTATAATGGGGTACAGGTATTCAAATAAGGAGAAGGCCAAATGTGTTTTGTTGAATGTTCTGTTTGCTCAGGCAAAGTTGGCTGTTTGGCTAACAAGGAGGAACTGGGTCAAAGGTGGGGGGATAACAGACCCTTTACTATTATTTAATGGGATGGTCTCTGCGCGCCTTAGGGTGGAATTTGAGTTCTATGAAATGATAAAATGTGTGGAGATGTTTCAGGAGATATGGTGTGTTGGGGGGGCTGTCTGTATAGCTGGGGAAGATGTTTTGGAAACACAGTTGTAGAAGTGGTGAGGTTTTGGTTATTGTGATGTGTGGTGGTGTTTTGTTTCGTGGGGTAGAGGGCAAGGTGCGTATGGTACATGTATGTAGTACAGGATATATTTAGGTGTTTTTTTAAGGGGGTGGTGAGGGTCCTTAATGAAATGAGAATGTTTCATTAAAGAAAGACATAAAGTCAAACTCTCTCTGTCTCTTTCTCTCTCTCTCTCTCTCTCTTCACAGCACAACCAACGCTGCATTATGTACACATTATACTTTACATTTGAGTATGTCCCATGTTTATTTCCTGTTCATCATACATGTTTGGCATGACAACGAGTTGGCTAATGCTTAAAAAGGTCAGAGAAATGAATCTCCTACTAACTATATTTCTATGATAGCAGTGTTCTGTATAGAATGTTCCGGGTGTGACGTCTTCACGTGAGGGGAGTGTTCTGTTGCCAGGGGCGACGGTGGTACTCACAGCTCTCGATCTCCAGTGTGCAGTTCTGTTCATCCAGAGGATATCGCCTCAGATCCATCATACAGGCTGCTGTGGTTGTGATCCTACACGCACGCACACACACGCACACATACACACACACACACACACACACACACACACACACACACACACACACACAGGAATATAACATTAGACTTCAGGTGTAGGGAAGACTCCATATCAGCTTTAAAAAAAAACAAAAAAACATTGAATTCCTTATTTTACCAGGTAAATTGACTGAGAACACATTCCCATTTACAGCAACGACCTGGGGAATAGTTACAGGGGATGAGCCAATTGGAAGCTGGGGATGATTATGTGGCCATGATAGTATAAGGGCCAGATGGGGAATTTAGCCAGGACACCGGGGTTAACACCCCTACTCTCACCAGGGGTGTTAAACAGAACCCAAACTCAGCTAAACCCAAGCTAAACTATTTTGTTCTGTGATCTTGACCACCAACAGTATAATCCATTATAAATTAAAAACACACCAACAATGTCTCTACAACACAATTAATTTCTTATAAGCCATCAGTGGGTTACCCAATCCATCATTTTGGGAAGCACTGAGCTAAGACTCTAAAACTATGTTCAGACTATAACCTTATCAGCGTGGCAGACGTGTTGTTGCCTACCCTTACCACCTGGGAGCTGCGGTCAGGAAGTCAAAGATCCAGTTGCAGTGGAAGGTGTTTAGTCCCAGGGTCCTTAGCTTAGTAATGCGCTTCGTGGGCACTATGGTGTTGAATGCTGAGCTGTAGTCAATGAACAGCATTCTCACATAGGTGTTCCTTTTGTCCAGGTGGGAAAGGGCAGTGTGGAGTGCGATTGAGATTGCATCATCTGTGGATCTGTTGGGGCGGTATGCGAGTTGGATGCTGTTGATGTGAGCCATAACCAGCCTTTCAAAGCACTTCCTGGCTACCGATGCGAGTGCTACTGGGCGGTAATAATTTAGGCAGGTTACCTTCGCTTCCTTGGGCGGCACAAGGACTTTGGTGGTCTGCTTGAAACAGGTATTATAGACTCAGTCAGGAAGAGGTTGAAAATGTCGGTGAAGACACTTGCCAGTTGGTCCGCGCATGCTTTGAGTTCACGTCCTGGTAATCCATCTGGCCCCGCGACTTTGTGAATGTTGACCTGTTTAAAGGTCGCGTTATCACTAAATCATCCAAAACAGCTGGTGCTCTCGTGCATGCTTCAGTGTTGCTTGCCTCGAACCAAGAATAAAAGGCATTTAGCTCGTCTGGTAGGCTCGCGTCAATGGGCAGCTCGTGTCTGGGTTTCCCTTTGTAGTCCGTAATAGTTTTCAAGCCCTGCCACATCCGACGAGCATCAGAGCTGGTGTAGTAGGATTCAATCTTAATCCTGTACTGACGCTTTGCTTCTTTGATGGTTCGTCTGAGGGCATAGCGGGATTTCTTGTAAGCGTCCGGATTAGTGTCCCGCTCCTTGAAAGCGGCAGCTCTAGCCTTTAGCTCAATGCGGATGTTGCCTGTAATCCATGGCTTCTGGTTTGGATATGTACGTACGATCACTGTGGGGACGACGTCGTCGATGCACTTATTGATGAAGCCGATGACTGAGGTGGTATACTCCTCAATGCCATTGGATGAATCCCGGAACATATTCCAGTCTGTGCTAACAAAACAGTCCTGTAGCGTCATCTGACCCCTTCCGTAATGAGCGAATCACTGGTACTTCCTGGTTTAGTTTTTGCTTGTAAGCAGGAATCAGGAGGATAAAATTATGGTCAGATTTTCCAAATGGAGGGTGGGGGTGTGTGTGTCCCCAGAACTCTCCTCTATAAGACTCTCCTCAGTACTGAATAGTAGGACACATGCAGCTGGTGATTGTGTCCAGTATTAGATAGACAACACTACTCTCATAGTCTTTGTGGAAGAACAACATAGTGATTGATATCAAATATGGTAGGATTAAGAAGACCCCTTGGCCAGTAATCATTTCCAAATGAACAATGGTTGAGTAGAGATCAATGATTTGTAGAATCTTTGACTTTTCACCAACAGGCAAAAAGTCATTATAACGTTGTTTGCGACGTTATGGTCAGGTTCTATACTGGTTGTCATTATGATGTTGTTTGTGACGTTATGTTCAGGTTGTAGGATGGTTGTCATTATGATGTTGTTTGTGACGTTATGGTCAGGTTGTATACTGGTTGTCATTATGACGTTGTTTGTGACGTTATGGTCAGGTTCTATACTGGTTGTCATTATGATGTTGTTTTTAACGTTATGGTCAGGTTGTATACTGGTTGTGATTATGACGTTGTTTGTGACGTTATGGTCAGGTTCTATACTGGTTGTCAATATGACGTTGTTTGAAATTATGGTCAGGTTCTATACTGGTTGTCATTATGATGTTGTTTGTGGCTTTATGGTCAGGTTCTATACTGGTTGTCATTATGAAGTTGTTTGTGACGTTATGATCAAATCAAATGTTCAGGTTGTATACTGGTTGTCATCAGGGTTGGGTTGGTTACTTTCTAAATGTAATCTGTTACAGTTACTAGTTACCTGTCAAATTGTAATCAGTAATGTAACTTTTGGATTATCCAAACTCAGTAACGTAATCTGATTACATTCCATTACTTTTAGATTACTGTCCCCTTATGAGGCTTTAGAAGAAGACAAAGAGGTCTGTTACCAATTGATCAACATCTATTGCAGGATAAATCAATGTTAAAGTTTACATAGCTGGCCATATATGGATGTTAAATTTTACTTTATGGGTTGGTTATGTAGCCTTCTTCTAACCCATCGCGTTCTACTACATATAATAATACGATTAAATTATATCTTTACATTAAAAACCAAAGTCTATCAGAATTCCAGTCATTCCAATAAATGTTATACCCCTTGATCTTCAAGAATAGGACTTGGAAATATAAAATCAAATTTTATTTGTCACATGCGCCGAATACAACAGGTGTAGACCTTACATTGAAATGCTTACTTACAAGCCTTTAACCTACAATGCAGTTTTAAGAAAAATACCACACAAAAAAAGAAATAAAGTAACAAATAATTAAAGAACAACAGTAAAACAACTGTAGAGAGGCTATATACAGGGGGCACCGGTTAGTCGAGGTAATTGAGGTAATATTTACATGTGGGTAGAGTTATGTGGGTAGAGTTAAATATGGAAGTATAGATCAGCCAAATTGTTTTACCTGAGCATGACCCCAAAACTAAGCTGGGACCGAGAGACTGAAAAACAACTTCTATCCCAAGGCCATCAGACTGTTAAACAGCCACCACTAACATTGAGTGGCTGCTGCCAACATACTGACTTAAATCTCTAGCCACTTTAAATAATCGAAAATTGGATGTAACAAATGTATCACTAGCCACTTTAAACAATTTTGCATATAATGTTTACATATCCGACATTACTCATATCAAATGTATTCACTGTACTCTATACCATCTACTGCATCTTGCCTATGCTGTTCGGCCATCGACTCAAATCTCTAGCCACTTTAACAATTAAAAGTGGATGTAATAAATGTATCACTAGCCACTTTAAACGATGCCATTTATATAATGTTTACATATCCTGCATTACTCATCTCACATGTATATACTGTACTCCATACCATCTACTGCATCTTGCCTATGCCGGTCAGCCATTGCTCATCCATATATTTATATGTACATACTCGTATTCATTCCTTTACACTGTGTGTATAAGGTAGTTGTTGTGAAGTTGTTAGATTACTTGCTAGATACTACTGCATGGTCGGAACTAGAAGCACAAACATTTCGCTACACTCGCATTAACATCTGCTAACCATGTGTATGTGACAAATAACATTTGATTTGATTTGATTTATTAGCCAGCCATACTCTGCTGTTTATGATTTCGTTGTCATGGAGGACTGATTGGGCTCATTGATTCGAGTTGAAAAATAAATGCTGCGCTCATGCAATGGCATGCTTTGCCAAGAGTGTGCAAAGCCGTCATCAAGGCAAACGGTGCCTACTTTGAAGAATCTAAAATATTTAGATTTTGTAGAAATAAAGAAAACCCCTTGAACGAGTAGGTGTGTCCAAACTTTTGACTGGTACTGTCTATATAATTTATAAATCCAAAAATTGATGTAGCAACCACAGATTGCCCCTATAAGTCTATAAAAAGTGTGAGTTTGAGCATGTGTCCATTAGGCCTATGGATGTATTTTATCAGCATGAATTAGGTTGAGCAATAAAAGACCCACCTTCATTCCATAGGCTGGGATCCTCACTATGCAGCTGTTATTCCATAGGCTGGGATCCGCACTATGCAGCTGTTATTCTATAGGCTGGGATCCTCACTATGCAGCTGTTATTCTATAGGCTGGGATCCTCACTATGCAGCTGTTATTCGATAGGCTGGGATCCGCACTATGCAGCTGTTATTCCATAGGCTGGGATCCGCACTATGCAGCTGTTATTCCATAGGCTGGGATCCGCACTATGCAGCTGTTATTCCATAGGCTGGGATCCGCACTATGCAGCTGTTATTCCATAGGCTGGGATCCGCACTATACAGCTGTTATTCCATAGGCTGGGATCCGCACTATGCAGCTGTTATTCCATAGGCTGGGATCCGCACTATGCAGCTGTTGCAAGAGGATATTTTTCACTGGCTGTCCACTGGTTTCAAGAACAATGATTGATAGGCCGCTTAAACGTCTTGAATTCAACCATTATTGGGTTCAAATACACATTTAGATTTGTGAACAGCCGTCCACAACAACCACAATCCGTTAGGCGCAAATAGCTAAATGAGAGAGCAGCAGTGTGATTCACATCAATGCGCTATGTAGATATCAATAATAAGTGATATCCGTATCGCCGTAGACTACACCACTACTGTCATCCTTACCTCCAAGCGTTTATTCAAATTGGATAATCTTTGGATGCTGACAGTAATCACACCTTTGGAAGACATGGCTTGTACTGTAGCCTACAAAAACCTATTCCTGCTCTTTTCCCACGATCCATCAAACACATCTGGTGTGTCATCATAGTGGTCTCTGACTTGTGGTCAGGCTCTGTCACGTCCAGGCCAGAGTTGTAGGCTGGCGTGTTTAGGTTTTGTTTTTGGTGAAGGGTTTTTTGAGTTCTAGGTGTTCTAATTCTATGTTGGGGTAATGGTTCCCAATTAGAGGCAGCCGTGTGTCGTTGTCTCTAATTGGGAACCATATATATGTTTGGGGTTTTCTATTAGGTTTTGTGGGTTATTGTTTGAGCATAGCTTGTTTTATGTTTAGGTGTGGGCAGCGTCACGATCTTCGTTACGTTCGTGTTGTTGTTTTGTCCCGTCCCAGTTACGTTCGTAATAAAAATGTATACTGGAAGCATCGCTGCGTCTTGGTCTGTCAGTTCAGGAGATCGTGACAGACTCACTCAGGTGGAACAAACTTAAATTTGCACCTTTTTTAAATGCTGATTTGAATGTCATTGAGAACAGAGAAGTGTCAAAGTCCTTTCTGAATTTAAAAGTAATCCTCAACGTAATCATCTAGTTTTTCAAAAGTATCAATAATCTGATTACAATATTTTTGCTGGTAACGTAACGGATTACAGTTACCGTTTTTTGTAATCCCTTACATGTAACGGATTACATGTAATCTATTACTCCCCAACCCTGGTTGTTGTTATGATGTAGTTTATGACGTTACGGTCAGATTGTATACTGGTAAAATAACTTTTTTTTTGTACATACTTTTAGTGACCTGAAATAACTGATTGTAACCAAAATCTGACAACAAATTATTGTTTTCCCTTCCAAGAGAAGTACAAACTGATCTAGAAGAGTGGACATGTGTTTCATAATTAAACAACACAAGTTCATTTGAAATCTTTGGGGAATTGAATTTTTCAGAAACATAGAAACATTCAACATTCTCCCTGCCTCCCTCCCTCCCTCCCTCCTTCTCTGCTTCCCTCTCTGCCTCCCTGCCTGCCTCCCTCTCTGCCTCCCTCCCTGTCTGCCTCCCTCTCTGCCTCCCTCTCTGCCTGCTTCCCTCCATTGTTCTCTATTATGTAACAAGCCAGTTAGCAGGGAGGCAGATAGGGAGGGAGGCAGGGAGGGATGGAGGGAGGCAGGCAGGGAGGAAGAGAGTCAGGCAGGGAGGCAGGGAGGCAGGCAGGGAGGAAGGCAGGCAGGGAGGAAGGCAGGGATGGAGGGAGGCAGGCAGGGAGGCAGGGAGGCAGGCAGGGATAGATGAAGGCAGGGAGGGAGGCAGGCAAGGATGGAGGGAGGGAGGCAGGGAGGGAGGCAGGGAGGCTGGGAGGCAGGCAGGGAGAGATGGAGGCAGGAAGGCAGGGATGGAGGGAGGCAGGCAGGCAGGGAGGCAGAGAGTCAGGCAGGGAGGGAGGGAGGGAGGCAGGCAGGGATGGAGGGAGGGAGGCAGGCAGGGAGGCAGAGAGTCAGGCAGGGAGGGAGGCAGGGAGAGATGAAGGCAGGGAGGAAGGCAGGCAGGGAGGAAGGCAGGGATGGAGGGAGGAAGGCAGGGAGGCAGGCAGAGAGTCAGGCAGGGATGGAGGGAGGCAGGCAGGGAGGCAGGGAGGCAGGCAGGCAGGGATAGATGAAGGCAGGGAGGGAGGCAGGCAAGGATGGAGGGAGGCAGGCAGGGAGGCAGGGAGGGAGGCAGGGAGGCAGGCAGGGAGAGATGAAGGCAGGGAGGCAGGAAGGCAGGGATGGAGGGAGGCAGGCAGGCAGAGAGTCAGGCAGGGAGGCAGGCAGGCAGGGATGGAGGGAGGGAGGCAGGCAGGGAGGCAGAGAGGCAGGCAGGGATGGAGGGAGGCAGGCAGGGAGGCAGGCAGGGGAGATGAAGGCAGGAAGGGAGGGAGGCAGGCAGGCAGGGAGGAAGGCAGGGAGGGAGGCAGGAAGGCAGGCAAGGAGGCAGGCAGGGAGGAAGGCAGGGAGGCAGAGAGAGAGAGGAAGGGACCAAAGTGCACCGGAGTATTATCAGAGGAGTCCTATGGATGGATGTCCTAGTTTACCCCTCTCTCTGCCTGCTGTGGCTATCACTAACTCACCATGCTATGCCTGGTACACTAGCCATTCAGCCACACAGCCTTTCAGCCAACCAGCCCTTCAGCCACTCAGCCACATAGCCACCCAGCCACATAGCCACCCAGCCAGCTAGCCACACAGCCCTTCAGCCACATAGCCACCCAGCCAGCCCTTCAACCACACAGCCACACAACCACACAGCCACACAGCCCTTCAGCCCTTCAGCCACCCAGCCACATAGCCACCCAGCCAGCCCTTCAACCACACAGCCCTTCAGCCACCCAGCCACACAGCCCTTCAGCCCTTCAGCCACCCAGCCACATAGCCACCCACCCAGCCAGCCCTTCAGCCACATGCCTTTCAGCAACCCAGCCAGCCAGCTACATACAAGATAGGGTGTCAGTCAGTCATCCAACACTTCACCACTCAATCATCACACTATGCTCAGGATCAGGAAGGAAGCTCCTGGGACATGTAAAATTAGGCCAAGACGGCAGGGGTAAGAATAACAGGCTATTTATAGGTCGCTCCTACATCATCAGTAGCAGCAGAAGTCTCCAAGCTTTTGTCTGAGTGTAAAGAGGGACCAACCAACAACCAGTGTTTTCCAGGATCCTTTAGTAATGGTGCTGCTGCTGTGTGTGTGTGTGTGTGTGTGTGTGTGTTACTGAAGTGTTTCAGCAAAACCTGTCAGGATGCTGTAGCTAGGTGACCAGAAGGAGGGGAAACAGGGTATTGATGCTGTAGCTCTGTAGCTAGGTGACCAGAAGGATGCCTACTCAGAGAGAGAGAGAGAAGGCTGTTCTGAGACCGTATCGACAGGAAAAAACAAGGTTATTTAAATCCATCTCTCCTTCTTTCTCTATCATGATATCTATTGAACTGGGCAGCCCATCTCTCCTGCTACTGACAAAAGACCAGCACTGTATGTCTCCATAGTACAGGGATACATCCTGTCCACTCGCAAAAAGAGCTTGAATTAACTAAGAGAAAATAGCAGTGACTCGTAAATGGTTTTAAACAACAGTGAATAAATGGGCCTAATATGTCCATGGAAATCTTGAAAATAAATATATGATATGCAGTGGCCAGTATCTTTACTGGTAACAACTATATGTCTGTGTGTCTTACAGTCTGTAGTACAGTGTGTTACTGAAGCACTGACTGTCACCTGTAGGCTAGCCATCTTCTACACACACACGCACACACACACATACATACACACACACACAGCCTCCCTGCTGTTCTAACCAGCCTGTTCTTACCAGCCGTCTCTACAGCACATCTACAGGTAGACACACACACACAGCTCTGAGCATTCTGGCATCTGGTCCTGCTGACTGGGTGTCTGGACTTACTAACATCAAATAACAGACTGACTGAAAAAGAGAGGAGAGGGGAGGAGAGGAGGGAAGGGGTGGAGAGAGGAGGAGAGGAGGGTAGTGGAGGGAAGACGAGGATGAGAGGGGAGGGAGGAGAGGGAAGGAGGGGGGAGGAGAGGAGACGAGAGGAGAGGATGAGAGGGAAGGAGAGGAGGGGAGTGGAGAGGGAAGGAAGGAGGAGACGAGAGGTGGGGAGGCGAAGGGAGGAAAGAAGAGAAGAGGAGGGAAGGGGAGAGGAGAGTTGAGGCTGCTTAGGAACTAGCAGATAAAACCTGAAGAACAAAAGATTGTAAACTCTTCTCCTATAGATGGAACTGGAGGTGTTCTAAACTCTTCTCCTATAGCTGGAACTGGAGGTGTTCTAAACTCTTCTCCTATAGATGGAACTGGAGGTGTTCTAAACCCTTCTCCTATAGATGGAACTGGAGGTGTTCTAAACCCTTCTCCTATAGATGGAACTGGAGGTGTTCTAAACTCTTCTCCTATAGATGGAACTGGAGGTGTTCTAAACTCTTCTCCTATAGCTGGAACTGGAGGTGTTCTAAACTCTTCTCCTATAGCTGGAACTGGAGGTGTTCTAAACTCTTCTCCTATATCTGGAACTGGAACTGGAGGTGTTCTAAACTCTTCTCCTATAGATGGAACTGGAGGTGTTCTAAACCCTTCTCCTATAGATGGAACTGGAGGTGTTCTAAACTCTTCTCCTATAGATGGAACTGGAGGTGTTCTAAACTCTTCTCCTATAGATGGAACTGGAGGTGTTCTAAACTCTTCTCCTATAGATGGAACTGGAGGTGTTCTAAACTCTTCTCCTATAGCTGGAACTGGAGGTGTTCTAAACTCTTCTCCTATAGATGGAACTGGAGGTGTTCTAAACCCTTCTCCTATAGATGGAACTGGAGGTGTTCTAAACTCTTCTCCTATAGATGGAACTGGAGGTGTTCTAAACCCTTCTCCTATAGATGGAACTGGAGGTGTTCTAAACCCTTCTCCTATAGATGGAACTGGAGGTGTTCTAAACTCTTCTCCTATAGATGGAACTGGAGGTGTTCTAAACCCTTCTCCTATAGATGGAACTGGAGGTGTTCTAAACTCTTCTCCTATAGCTGGAACTGGAGGTGTTCTAAACTCTTCTCCTATAGCTGGAACTGGAACTGGAGGTGTTCTAAACTCTTCTCCTATAGCTGGAACTGGAACTGGAGGTGTTCTAAACTCTTCTCCTATAGCTGGAACTGGAACTGGAGGTGTTCTAAACTCTTCTCCTATAGATGGAACTGGAGAGGTTCTAAACTCTTCTCCTATATCTGGAACTGGAGAGGTTCTAAACCCTTCTCCTATAGCTGGAACTGGAGGTGTTCTAAACTCTTCTCCTATATCTGGAACTGGAGGTGTTCTAAACTCTTCTCCTATATCTGGAACTGGAGGTGTTCTAAACTCTTCTCCTATAGCTGGAACTGGAGGTGTTCTAAACTCTTCTCCTATAGCTGTAATTGGAGGTGTTCTAAACACTTCTCCTTCAGCTGTAATTGGAGGTGTTCTAAACTCTTCTCCTATAGATGGAACTGGAGGTGTTCTAAACTCTTCTCCTATAGATGGAACTGGAGGTGTTCTAAACCCTTCTCCTATAGCTGGAACTGGAGGTGTTCTAAACTCTTCTCCTATAGCTGGAACTGGAGAGGTACTAAACCCTTCTCCTATATCTGGAACTGGAGGTGTTCTAAACTCTTCTCCTATAGCTGGAACTGTAGGTGTTCTAAACTCTTCTCCTATAGCCGGAACTGGAATTGGAGGTGTTCTAAACTCTTCTCCTATAGCTGGAACTGGAGGTGTTCTAAACCCTTCTCCTATAGCTGGAACTGGAGGTGTTCTAAACTCTTCTCCTATAGCTGGAACTGTAGGTGTTCTAAACACTTCTCCTATATCTGGAACTGGAACTGGAGGTGTTCTAAACTCTTCTCCTATAGCTGGAACTGGAGGTGTTCTAAACTCTTCTCCTATAGCTGGAACTGGAGGTGTTCTAAACTCTTCTCCTATAGCTGGAACTGGAGGTGTTCTAAACTCTTCTCCTATAGATGGAACTGGAGGTGTTCTAAACTCTTCTCCTATAGCTGGAACTGTAGGTGTTCTAAACTCTTCTCCTATAGCCGGAACTGGAATTGGAGGTGTTCTAAACTCTTCTCCTATAGCTGGAACTGGAGGTGTTCTAAACCCTTCTCCTATAGCTGGAACTGGAGGTGTTCTAAACTCTTCTCCTATAGCTGGAACTGTAGGTGTTCTAAACACTTCTCCTATATCTGGAACTGGAACTGGAGGTGTTCTAAACTCTTCACCTATAGCTGGAACTGGAGGTGTTCTAAACTCTTCTCCTATAGCTGGAACTGGAGGTGTTCTAAACTCTTCTCCTATAGCTGGAACTGGAGGTGTTCTAAACTCTTCTCCTATAGATGGAACTGGAGGTGTTCTAAACTCTTCTCCTATATCTGGAACTGGAGGTGTTCTAAACTCTTCTCCTATATCTGGAACTGGAGGTGTTCTAAACTCTTCTCCTATAGCTGGAACTGGAGGTGTTCTAAACTCTTCTCCTATAGCTGTAATTGGAGGTGTTCTAAACACTTCTCCTTCAGCTGTAATTGGAGGTGTTCTAAACTCTTCTCCTATAGATGGAACTGGAGGTGTTCTAAACTCTTCTCCTATAGATGGAACTGGAGGTGTTCTAAACCCTTCTCCTATAGCTGGAACTGGAGGTGTTCTAAACTCTTCTCCTATAGCTGGAACTGGAGAGGTACTAAACCCTTCTCCTATATCTGGAACTGGAGGTGTTCTAAACTCTTCTCCTATAGCTGGAACTGTAGGTGTTCTAAACTCTTCTCCTATAGCCGGAACTGGAATTGGAGGTGTTCTAAACTCTTCTCCTATAGCTGGAACTGGAGGTGTTCTAAACCCTTCTCCTATAGCTGGAACTGGAGGTGTTCTAAACTCTTCTCCTATAGCTGGAACTGTAGGTGTTCTAAACTCTTCTCCTATATCTGGAACTGGAGGTGTTCTAAACTCTTCTCCTATAGCTGGAACTGGAGGTGTTCTAAACTCTTCTCCTATAGCTGGAACTGGAGGTGTTCTAAACTCTTCTCCTATAGCTGGAACTGGAGGTGTTCTAAACTCTTCTCCTATAGATGGAACTGGAGGTGTTCTAAACTCTTCTCCTATAGCTGTAATTGGAGGTGTTCTAAACTCTTCTCCTATATCTGGAACTGGAACTGGAGGTGTTCTAAACTCTTCTCCTATATCTGGAACTGGAACTGGAGGTGTTCTAAACTCTTCTCCTATAGATGGAACTGGAGGTGTTCTAAACTCTTCTCCTATAGCTGGAACTGGAGGTGTTCTAAACTCTTCTCCTATAGATGGAACTGGAGGTGTTCTAAACCCTTCTCCTATAGCTGGAACTGGAGGTGTTCTAAACTCTTCTCCTATAGATGGAACTGGAGAGGTTCTAAACTCTTCTCCTATAGCTGGAACTGGAGAGGTTCTAAACTCTTCTCCTATAGCTGGAACTGGAGGTGTTCTAAACTCTTCTCCTATAGCTGGAACTGGAGGTGTTCTAAACTCTTCTCCTATAGCTGGAACTGGAGGTGTTCTAAACTCTTCTCCTATAGATGGAACTGGAGGTGTTCTAAACTCTTCTCCTATAGCTGGAACTGGAGGTGTTCTAAACTCTTCTCCTATAGATGGAACTGGAGGTGTTCTAAACCCTTCTCCTTAGCTGGAACTGTACCTGGAGATGTCGCACATTTAAAACCAAACCTAGTGTTGTGATTTCCTTTACATTATTGTTTGCAATCATCACTGTTTCTAGGCCTACGCTCAAAGACACTACTTAAACGGTGAACAGCCGTTCTTAGCCCTCATGCTAACACTAGCTCGGCATGTGCCACCGACAAAAAAGAACAGCCTTAGCTAAGCATCTGCGCATCTGCACAGTGATTTCCCCCGCTCCAAAAATATTATTTTCCTCACAAGAATGGTATCCATATACTTGTGACTTGTTGGGTTTTAATGAAATGGTTTCCCAACTTCTTTAATACACGTCACACCCCAATCTGAAGTGTCCCATCAACATGGAGGTACGGCTGACTGAGTGGGCCATGAAAATAAATATAGTCACACACTGTTCCCAAGCTTGCATGGGACCATTGAAACAGAGAACAAGTAGTGTACTTTCTTTTCATGGCAATAGAACATGTTGTTTGTACTCTGCCACGTCTTTTCAAGTTGTTAAATTGAACTTGGACTCGTTGTGAATCAGAGCTGACAGCCACAGAATGGAGACTCCTGAGAGAGACTTTGGCCTCTGCACTCCTACTGCCAAATACTCAGACTCTGTTTCAATGTTCCCATACAAGCTTGGGAACAGTGTGTGACTATTTGTCTTTCTTTTTTATGACAAGGAATGTTCAGATTTGGGTTAGTTTGAAGTGTAGGCCAAGGAGGGTGTAGCTACTACCTAGGAACGTTCATCCCTTTACAGGCTTCACAAAGTGACAGGCAGCACAACAGCACATAAAAGACCATTCCGTCTGTGTGTTGTATGTTTGTTATGTTCGTTTACATTATTGATGAACATCTCTCATGAATGGCAATCTTCTCTGCAGCATCACAGACTGAACATCTGAATCCTAAATGCCACCCTATTCCCTACATAGTGCACTACTCTGGTCTAAAGTAGTGTACTCTATAGGGTTCTATAAGGCTCTGGTCAAAAATAGTGCACTATATAGGGACTAGGGTGGCATTTGGGACACAGACAACATCACAAAGAGATGTTTTCTGGATGGATAGGACCTCAGCCGTACAATCAAATACTTTTCCTCCCTTTGTAGCCGTTCTACAGCACTATTCCATTATTGATTATAAACTGATCACTTATTGATATTGAGACCATGAAAAGGTATAGCATCCTCAGAGACCGTGAAAGGATAAAGCCAGAAACTAGTCTAGATTCCTAGGTGGACGGACTATCTATGAGCCTGTGACATCCCTTACCCTCAATCAAATACATCTCTATCTGTACGCTGCTCTTTCATTATTTAATGATAAAACACCAAAGTAACCAACCCAGATGTTCAGCATAGTATTGTAGTGTGTAGACCCAGATGGTCAATAATGAGAAAGCATCTCCATACCTAGACAGACTGATAGGCCATGTCTCTATACCTAGGTAGACTGAAAGGCCATGTCTCCATACCTAGGTAGACTGAAAGGTTATGACTCCATACCTAGGTAGACTGAAAGGCTATGACTCCATACCTAGGTAGACTGAAAGGCTATGACTCCATACCTAGGTAGACTGAAAAGCTATGACTCCATAGCTCCCGTGATGGTTTTTGCCTGCCTCACTAATGCCACCTTTTGCCTATTCCCTGCCTGTACTTTAGGATTTCCTGTTATCAACCTATTGCCTGATCTCTCGAATGACGTTACTAGATTTTTCCCTGACTGTACTGTTGCCTTTTTGGACCCCCTGTGTATGACCTTCTGCCTGCCCCTGAACCCAGCTACCTGCCTCCTCCTGTGGTCCTTTTACATTAAACACCTGCTGCGCCCTGCGCTTGAAACCAGCTCTCTGTCTCCCTCGTGTTCATTACAGTTTGCCTTCATTAGACAACTTTGTTCCAATATTTCTGTAATTCAGTGATATTTATTCCCATAGTAATTTGTTATGGATCCATAACTAAATCAACATCTGCATTTTTAAATAATATTTTTATCATTATTTTATTAACGAAAGCATAAAGATGCTGATGAAGAAATACAGTACTGTACAGTATATGCTTTTACATTTGGATAATAAAGTATTTAAAGCATTTTGAAGATATAAGCCACCTGCATTTGTTTATTAGGCTACTCTGCAGTCTGACAAGTAAACATAGCCTACAATACATACTGTAGTAAACATGGGAAAGTGCCTAATTCCTTATATAAGGGAGAGCATGCCATGTCCAGACTTTCTCGGTTACCTCAAGTACCTTCAATACTGGCTGTACTAGAGAATGCTGTCACGCGGGAGACCGGGGTTCAGTTCCCCGATGTGAAGGAAGGAGTAGGCTGTCCTTGTAAATAAGAATTTGTTCTTAACTGATTCCATATTTGTTATTTCATAGTTGTGATGTCTTCACTATTATTCTACAAGGTAGAAAATAGTAAAAATAAAGAAAAATCCTGGAATGAGTAGGTGTCCAAACTTTTGATTGGTACTTGCTTAATTAATTGGTGTTTCTATTCCAAGAAAAACGAATACAATGTGACGGTCGGCTGTACAGTACCGGGCTATTTAGCTAAAGAATCCCCATGTCGTGCGGGCAGTGAAATAAAGTGAAAATAAAAATCTCCTTGATTTATCATGACCAGTCCCCATGGGCTACTTTTACTTTGGGATTAATTTGATTCATATTATTGTGTTTCTATTCCAAGGATAATGAAAAACCCTCTGGGTTTCCTTTAGGATGGAACGAAAAATATGGCGCTGTACAAATTGACGTCGGGAGTACAGTCCTGGGCTATTTAGCTAAAGAATCCAGTGTCCTGTGGGAGACCGGGGTTCAATTCCCCGACTGGGAGGAAGGAGTAGGCTGTCCTTGTAAATTAGCATTTGTTCTTGACTGACTTGCCTAGTTAAATAAAGGTTACACTAAGAGCTTAACATTTCTACACCCTAACTATTTAATTGTAGTCTAACCAATACCCAAACGGAGATTCAGTCAAAATAAAACATCTCATTGATTTATCAAGACCAGTCCCCATGCTTGTCTCAGAGCAGCACAAAACTCCATAGGTAGACTGAAAGGCTATGACTCCATACCTAGGTAGACTGAAAGGCTATGACTCCATACCTAGGTAGACTGAAAGGCTATGACTCCATACCTAGGTATACTGAAAGGCTATGACTCCATACCTAGGTAGACTGAAAGGCTATGACTCCATACCTAGGTAGACTGAAAGGCTATGACTCCATACCTAGGTAGACTGAAAGGCTATGACTCCATACCTAGGTAGACTGAAAGGCTATGACTCCATACCTAGGTAGACTGAAAGGCTATGACTCCATAGGTAGACTGAAAGGCTATGACTCTATAGGTAGACTGAAAGGCTATGACTCTATAGGTAGACTGAAAGGCTATGACTCCATACATAGGTAGACTGAAAGGCTATGACATTACTCACCCTCAATCAACTACCTAGCCTCTGTTTCTCCTACAGCGATTTACTTCTTGATCACAATCAATCAATGAAAGATATTGATAATCATCACAGACCATGAATTTTGACCAAAATGAACCGTAGAGATTACTGCTTCCAAGGTTTCCTGTTTCCAAGCTATACGGAGGGTGCTCTAGCCAACGAACAGCAGAGACCTGAGGACACCATCCAACCTTGAACTAAGCGAGTAGTGTTTGGTCTGATGCTATTTTGAAAGCCACAAAGAATTTTTTTTTTTTAAATAAAATAAAGTACATTACAATTATATATTTTATTTTATGGGGACTGAATGCTGAGTTAAGCCTCCCAGGCTTGCAAGGACAGACCAGATACAAATTCAATTAGCACTAAGGTGTGAAGTAAAAGATGTCGAGGCCTTTGGGCCCAACAAGTGGCAGGAGTCTCTGAAACCCCCTCCTGCTGATCAAACACCATTCACTGGCATTTTCTACAAGAAATCTGCCTCCAGAAATAAAAGCTTCTCCCAAGTGGGTGTGACACCTACTCCAGTTGCCTGCTACATTGCTGCTTGGATTCCACCTGGCGATCTGTTCACCGTCTGCCCTGTCTCCCCCTGTCTGGTGCAGGTACCCCCACCACAATCACTCTGAACTTACAATGGCTAGCCCCAAGTCGTTATATATATACTTTTTTTTTCTTGTGCATTTTGCTATTTTTATATTTGCCTCATGAATCCTGCATACTTTGTTGACTACAAACTTTCTTTACCCAACCGTGGGACAGACTATGTTTGTTCCCACACTCAGGACTCGCTGGCTTTGTATTCTTGTTACGTGATGAAATTGCTGTACATAATGACCTTGTTGACATTTAATGCACATTCAGATGTCATAAATCAGCACTGCAGAGCTCTCCCTGTCCTCTGCCGTGCCCTGGTTGTATTACTGTAGATGATATCTGGAAATGTGCATGTACACCCTGACCCATCTACTGTTGCTAGCCCCAATTCTGACTTGTGCTCTGATATCTGCTTCACTGATTTCTGCTCTTGTAAAAGCCTGGGTTTTCTGCATGTTAACACTAGAAGCGTATTACCTAAAATGGATCAATTGAAAGTCTGGGTTCACAGCTCCAATCCAGATGTGTTGGTCATTACTGAGAAGTGGTTAAGGAAGAGTGTTTTGAATTCTGATGTTAACCTTTCTGGTTATAACCATTTTCGGCAAGACAGATCTTCTAAAGGTGGGGGAGTGGCAATCTTTACCAAAGATCACCTGCAGTGCTCGGTTGTCTCCACCAAGTCTGTCCCCAAGCAATTTGATTTGATGGTTTTAAGCATTACACTTTAAAATAGCTCTTTCTTGACTGTTGCTGGGTGCTATCGTCCTCCATCAGCACTGGCCTGTACCCTACCTGCCCTAAGCCCCCTCCTGGCCCCTTACACTAAGTCTAAATTTTTCCTGCTTGGTGACCTAAACTGGGACATGTTTAAACCACCTGACCAAGTCCTAAAGCAATGGGACTCCCTAAATCTTTCTCAGATTATTACCAATCCCACAAGGTATGACTCCAAACACCCAGAAAAGGCTACTCTCCTCAAAGTTATCCTCACAAATAATCCTGATAGGTATCAGTCTGGTGTTTTCTGTAATGACCTTAGTGATCACTGTTTTACAGCCTGTGTTTGTAATGGCTGCTCAGTGAAACAACCTGTCCTGATTGTCATAGACTCTTGCTAAAAAACTTTAATGAGCAAGCCTTCCTTCATGAACTGGCCTCTGTGAAATGGTATAGAATCACTTTGATCCCCTCTGTCGAAGACGCTTGGACCTTCTTTTTTGATACTATCATTGGTATTGTTAACAAACACGATCCCATAAAGAAAATGAGAATTAAAAACAGGTTCAGCCCCTGGTTCGACAGTCATCTTGCAGTTACTCCACCTCAATAATTGCATTAGGCGAAAGGCTCGGCACACGCATACTCAGGCAGACTGACTGTCGTTCAGGCAAATGAGAAATAAGAGCACTCAGGCTATCCAGAAGGCCAAAGTTAGTTACTGTAAGGAGCAGTACTCTCTCTGTGGGTCTAACCCCAAGAAGTTCTGGAAACAGTTTAAGACCTGGAGAATAAACCCTCCTCCTCACAGCTGCTCATGTTCCTTAATGTTGATGATGTGGTTGTTACTGACAAGAAGCATATGGCTGACCTCTTTAATCACCACTTCATTAAGTCAGGATTCCAATTTGACTCAGCCATGCCTCCTTGCCTGTCCAACATTTCCTCATCTCCCACCCCTTCTAATGCTACTATCCCCGATGCTTCTCCCTCTTTTCCCCCTGCCCCGCTACAAAGTTTCTCCCTGCAAGCGGTCACTGAGTCTGAGGTGCTAAAGGAGCTCCTTAAACTTGACCCAAAAAGAAACATCTGGATCAGATGGTTTAGACCCTTTCTTCTTTAAGGTTGCTGCCCCTATCATCGCCAAACTGATCTCCAACCTTTTTAACCTGTCTCTCCTTTCTGGGGAGGTTCCCATTGCTTGGAAGGCAGCCACGGTTCATACTTTATCTAAAGGGGGAGATCAAGCTGATCCTAACTGTTATAGGCCTATTTCTATTTTGCCCTGTTTATCAAAAGTGCTGGAAAAACTTGTCAATAATCAACTGACTAGCTTTCTTGATGTCTATAGTATTCTCTCGGGAATGCAATCTGGTTTCCACTCAGGTTATGGATGTGTCACTGCAACCTTAAAGGTTCTCAATGATGTCACTATTGCCCTTGATTCTAAGCAATGTTGTGCTGCTATTTTTATTGACTTGGCCAAAGCTTTTGATACGGTAGACCATTCCATTCTTGTGGGCCGGCTAAGGAGTATTGGTGTCTCTGAGGGGTCTTTGGGCTGGTTTGCTAACTACCTCTCTCAAAGAGTGCAGTGTATAAAGTTAGAAAATATGCTGTCTCAGCCACTGCCTGTCACTAAGGGAGTACCCCAAGGCTCGATCCTAGGCCCCACGCTCTTCTCAATTTACATCAACAACATAGCTCAGGCAGTAGGAAGCTCTCTCATCCACTTATATGCAGATGATACAGTCTTTTGTGTTAAATGCTGTACAACAAAGCTTTCTTAGTGTCCTACAAGCTTTCTCTACCCTCAACCTCGTTCTGAAAACATCCAAAACAAAGGTAATGTGGTTTGGTAAGAAGAATGCCCCTCCTCCCAGAGGTGTTATTACTACCTCTGACGGTTCAGAGCTTGAGGTAGTCACCCCATACATGTACTTGGGAGTATGGCTAGACAGTACACTGTCCTCTCAGCACATATCAAAGCTGCAGGCTAAGGTTAATTCTAGACTTGGTTTCCTCTATCGCTCCTCTTTCACCCCAGCTGCCAAACTAACCCTGATTCAGATGACCATCCTACCCATGCTAGATTACGGAAACATAATTTATAAATCGGCAGGTAAGGGTGCTCTCGAGTGGCTAGATGTTCTTTACCATTCGGCCATCAGATTTGCCACCAATGCTCCTTATAGGACACATCACTGCACTTTAAACTCCTCTGTAAACTGGTCATCTCTGTATACCCGTCGCATGACCCACTGGTTGATGCTTATTTATAAAACCCTCTTAGGCCTCACTCCCCCCTATCTGAGATATCTACTGCAGCCCTCATCCTCCACATACAACACCCATTCTGCCAGTCACATTCTGTTAAAGGTCCACAAAGCACACACATCCTTGGGTCGCTCCTCTTTTTAGTTTGCTGCAGCTAGCGACTGGAACGAGCTGCAACAAACACTCAAACTGGACAATTTTATCTCAATCTCTTCTCTTCAAGACTCAATCATGGACACTCTTACTGACAGTTGTGGCAGCTTTGTGTGATGTATTGTTGTCTCTACCTTCTTGCCCCTTGTGCTGTTGTCTGTGCCCAATAATGTTTGTACCATGTTTTGTGCTGCTACCATGTTGTGTTGCTACCACGTTGTGTTGTCATGTGTTGCTGCCTTGCTATGTTGTTGTCTTAGGTCTCTCTTTATGTAGTGTTGTGTTGTCTCTCTTGTCATGATGTGTGTTTTGTCCTATATTTATATTGTATTTATTTATTTTAATCCCAGGCCCCCCGTCCCTGCAGGAGGCATTTTGGCAGGCCGTCATTGTAAATAAGAATTTGTTCTTAACTGACTTGCCTAGTTAAATAAAAGGTTAAATAAAATAAATATATGAAAGGCTAAAAGGCTGAGAGAAACCAACAAAGATATTGGTAACCATCAAAAGCTATGAAATCCCTTACCGGAGTCCATAGAGCACAGTGCCGTCCGGATGCAGTCGGATCATTCTGTTCTTGACCGTGACGCCGTGGACGAAGGACTTTTTATCGTTGAGGAAGTAGGTGTCGGGAACCCAGAGCGAGTCGGCTACCCTGTTATCCAGCGTCAGGTTGAGGGCTATCTCAGAGTAGGACAGACGCTTGTCCCGCCAGGCCTGCTGGAAGTACATGGTCAACGTGTAGTCCTGGAAGAGAGGGGGAGGAAAGAGAAGAGTCAGTAAAACGAGTGAAGAGAGGGATAGATGGGCTAGGTAGCTGAAACTACATGTGAACGTGTAGTCCTGGAAGAGGAGAAGAAAGGGATAAACCCACTGGACTGTACATCTCATAACACAACATTCTGAGATAGATCGAAGGAGAGAATGAATGAATGAAGGCTGCCTGCGAAGTTCATGTCTTGAATTAGCAACAATAATCTCATCCCTTTAAATATGCAGCCTGTTAAACAGAGATCTTTTGCACAGACATCATCACACACATCCATATGGATACATAGATACTATACATCACACTACAGGCTTCTCAAAGTGACAGACAGCACATACAATTCATGAAAGTCACGTAGTCAACTATCAAATCAGAATTTGGGGCATTTTTATTTGTATTATTTTAAACTAGTCTTAGGATAGATGTGTAGTACTATACTAGATTACTTCATGCAGGCTACTCTTTTTTAAGGGAATAAAGAACTATCAAAATACAGAAAGTGTCTAATGCGTTTTAGGACTATATCAACAGTGGACTAACGAATAACAAAATATCGTTTTTGAACGGTATTTTCCTTTAATTAACATACAGTCTAGCTCAGTGGTCACCAACCGGTTGATCAGAATTGATTGGTCGATCTTCAAGGCATTCCTATTCGATCACCAACATTTCTGTAGAAAAGCAGACTATAAAAGCTTGCGCTCCTTTTTGTATTTAACTGTTGCCGGTAGCTGCACATGATTCAGAAGCCCTGCACACCGTGTAGGCCAAGGGTTCCCATTTCGAACCATTTAACTTGTCTGAAAAGTCATACTCCTCCTACCCGGCGGCAGGGAGATCTGTGGTTAAATCGAGTGCGCCTACTGTCCTAGCCAATCGGATAGCTCAGATCACCGTTCCTGCAGCTTCCACAGCAAAGTTTGATGCTAGCCTACGTGAGATTTCATAACTTTTAAAACCATGACCAGAGAGACTGTCAAAGAATACAGCAAAGAGCAGCTGTTTTTAAGAGTGAGTTCATGTCTACGTCTTTATTCAGCACTGTCAACACTGTTTTTATTCAGCACTGTCAACACTGTTTTTATTCAGCACTGTCAACACTGTTTTTATTCAGCACTGTCAACACTGTTTTTATTCAGCACTGTCAACACTGTTTTTATTCAGCACTGTCAACACTGTTTTTATTCAGCACTGTCAACACTGTTTTTATTCAGCACTGTCAACACTGTTTTTATTCAGCACTGTCAACACTGTTTTATTCAGCACTGTCACACTGTGTTTTATTCAGCACTCAGCACTGTTTTTATTCAGCACTGTCAACACTGTTTTTATTCAGCACTGTCAACACTGTTTTTATTCAGCACTGTCAACACTGTTTTTATTCAGCACTGTCAACACTGTTTTTATTCAGCACTCAACACTGTTTTTATTCAGCACTGTCAACACTGTTTTTATTCAGCACTGTCAACACTGTTTTTATTCAGCACTGTCAACACTGTTTTTATTCAGCACTGTCAACACTGTTTTTATTCAGCACTGTCAACACTGTTTTTATTCAGCACTGTCAACACTGTTTTTATTCAGCACTGTCAACACTGTTTTTATTCAGCACTGTCAACACTGTTTTTATTCAGCACTGTCAACACTGTTTTTATTCAGCACTGTCAACACTGTTTTTATTCAGCACTGTCAACACTGTTTTTATTCAGCACTCAACACTGTTTTTATTCAGCACTGTCAACACTGTTTTTATTCAGCACTGTCAACACTGTTTTTATTCAGCACTGTCAACACTGTTTTTATTCAGCACTGTCAACACTGTTTTTATTCAGCACTGTCAACACTGTTTTTATTCAGCACTGTCAACACTGTTTTTATTCAGCACTGTCAACACTGTTTTTATTCAGCACTGTCAACACTGTTTTTATTCAGCACTGTCAACACTGTTTTTATTCAGCACTGTCAACACTGTTTTTATTCAGCACTGTCAACACTGTTTTTATTCAGCACTGTCAACACTGTTTTTATTCAGCACTGTCAACACTGTTTTTATTCAGCACTCAACACTGTTTTTATTCAGCACTCAACACTGTTTTTATTCAGCACTGTCAACACTGTTTTTATTCAGCACTGTCAACACTGTATTTATTCATCACTCTCAACACTGTTTTTATTAATTCTATTACAAAACATAAAACGCGCTTCTCCTTACTTCCACTTGAGCTGCAATGTGTAGCCAAGTGTACTGATAGCCAGCCCTGCAATGTCATTATTATTAGCAGCTCACCGTGTATATTTTAATATCGAGGAGTAGTTCACTTTCTCTGGCCACAGGAACAACATCAATTTGTGCATGAGGCAGATGCGGTGCGACTCCAGTTTCGCCATTAGGCGGAAGACTGCGTCCCCTCTCTCTAGTCAGTGTCACCGGAGGAAAGGAAGGAACGAGCAGGGACCGGTGAGAAGTGGCCCCTCTGCTGCGCGCTCTCTCCCTCTGCCGAGACGAATGACGTGTTCAAAACAACTGGGAACTCCGACTGGGATTTTTTTTTTTTTTAAATGTTCATCCTGCTAGGAATTCCAAGTCAGAAACTCAGGCATCATTTTACAGCTCCGACTTTACGACCTGGAGATCGCTGACATCATGATTTGACCTCTGTTTGTTTTTTTTCTTTACCTTTCCTTTACCATACAGTCTAGTTGAACAGCAGATGGTTGAGTGGTATTTTCCTTTACCATACAGTCTAGCTGAACAGCAGATGGTTGAGTGGTATTTTCCTTTACCATACAGTCTAGCTGAACAGCAGATGGTTGAGTGGTATTTTCCTTTACCATACAGTCTAGTTGAACAGCAGATGGTTGAGTGGTATTTTCCTTTACCATACAGTCTAGTTGAACAGCAGATGGTTGAGTGGTATTTTCCTTTACCATACAGTCTAGTTGAACAGCAGATGGTTGAGTGGTATTTTCCTTTACCATACAGTCTAGCTGAACAGCAGATGGTTGAGTGGTATTTTCCTTTACCATACAGTCTAGCTGAACAGCAGATGGTTGAGTGGTATTTTCCTTTACCATACAGTCTAGCTGAACAGCAGATGGTTGAGTGGTATTTTCCTTTACCATACAGTCTAGTTGAACAGCAGATGGTTGAGTGGTATTTTCCTTTACCATACAGTCTAGTTGAACAGCAGATGGTTGAGTGGTATTTTCCTTTACCATACAGTCTAGTTGAACAGCAGATGGTTGAGTGGTATTTTCCTTTACCATACAGTCTAGCTGAACAGCAGATGGTTGAGTGGTATTTTCCTTTACCATACAGTCTAGCTGAACAGCAGATGGTTGAGTGGTATTTTCCTTTACCATACAGTCTAGTTGAACAGCAGATGGTTGAGTGGTATTTTCCTTTACCATACAGTCTAGCTGAACAGCAGATGGTTGAGTGGTATTTTCCTTTACCATACAGTCTAGTTGAACAGCAGATGGTTGAGTGGTATTTTCCTTTACCATACAGTCTAGTTGAACAGCAGATGGTTGAGTGGTATTTTCCTTTACCATACAGTCTAGTTGAACAGCAGATGGTTGAGTGGTATTTTCCTTTACCATACAGTCTAGCTGAACAGCAGATGGTTGAGTGGTATTTTCCTTTACCATACAGTCTAGCTGAACAGCAGATGGTTGAGTGGTATTTTCCTTTACCATACAGTCTAGTTGAACAGCAGATGGTTGAGTGGTATTTTCCTTTACCATACAGTCTAGCTGAACAGCAGATGGTTGAGTGGTATTTTCCTTTACCATACAGTCTAGCTGAACAGCAGAAGGTTGAGTGGTATTTTCCTTTACCATACAGTCTAGTTGAACAGCAGATGGTTGAGTGGTATTTTCCTTTACCATACAGTCTAGTTGAACAGCAGATGGTTGAGTGGTATTTTCCTTTACCATACAGTCTAGTTGAACAGCAGATGGTTGGAGTGGTATTTTCCTTTACCATACAGTCTAGTTGAACAGCAGATGGTTGAGTGGTATTTTCCTTTACCATACAGTCTAGCTGAACAGCAGATGGTTGAGTGGTATTTTCCTTTACCATACAGTCTAGTTGAACAGCAGATGGTTGAGTGGTATTTTCCTTTACCATACAGTCTAGCTGAACAGCAGATGGTTGAGTGGTATTTTCCTTTACCATACAGTCTAGCTGAACAGCAGAAGGTTGAGTGGTATTTTCCTTTACCATACAGTCTAGTTGAACAGCAGATGGTTGAGTGGTATTTTCCTTTACCATACAGTCTAGTTGAACAGCAGATGGTTGAGTGGTATTTTCCTTTACCATACAGTCTAGTTGAACAGCAGATGGTTGAGTGGTATTTTCCTTTACCATACAGTCTAGTTGAACAGCAGATGGTTGAGTGGTATTTTCCTTTACCATACAGTCTAGCTGAACAGCAGATGGTTGAGTGGTATTTTCCTTTACCATACAGTCTAGTTGAACAGCAGATGGTTGAGTGGTATTTTCCTTTACCATACAGTCTAGTTGAACAGCAGATGGTTGAGTGGTATTTTCCTTTACCATACAGTCTAGTTGAACAGCAGATGGTTAACCACATGGTATGGTTGGCGTAGAACAGTCTGAAACGGCATTGACCTCTACTGGCCTACATTTTTATTTTTATTTTATTTAACCAGGTAGGCCAGTTGAGAACAAGTTCTCATTTACAACTGCGACCTGGCCAAGATAAAGCAAAGCAGTGCGACACAAACAACAACACAGAGTTACACATGGAATAATCAAACGTACAGTCAATAACACAATTAGGAAAAAAATATGTATATACAGTGTGTGCAAATGAGGTAGGATAAGGGAGGTAAGGCAATAAATAGGCCGTAGTGGCGACGTAATTACAATTTAGTAATTAAACACTGGAGTGATAGATGTGCAGAAGATGAATGTGCAAGTACAGATACTGGGGTGCAAAGTAGCAAAAAAATAAATCAATAAATAACAGTATGGGGATGAGGTAGTTGGATGGGCTATTAGCAGATGGGCTATGTACAGGTGCAGTGATCTGTGAGCTGCTCTGACAGCTGATGCTTAACGTTAGTGAGGGAGA
The DNA here is from genome assembly GCA_030435695.1 of Brachymystax lenok tsinlingensis. Taxonomy (NCBI): domain Eukaryota; kingdom Metazoa; phylum Chordata; class Actinopteri; order Salmoniformes; family Salmonidae; genus Brachymystax; species Brachymystax lenok. The sequence continues at coordinate 7,724,441 of CM059789.1, forward strand.
TATGAGTCTCCAGCTTCAGTGATTTTTGCAATTCGTTCCAGTCATTGGCAGCAGAGAACTGGAAGGAAAGGCGGCCAAAGGAAGAGTAGGCTTTGGGGGTGACCAGTGAAATATACCTGCTGGAGCGCATGCTACGGGTGGGTGTTGCTATGGTGACCAGTGAGCTGAGATAAGGCGGAGCTTTACCTAGCACAGACTTATAGATAACCTGGAGCCAGTGGGTTTGGCGACGAATATGAAGCGAGGGCCAGCCAACGAGAGCATACAGGTCACAGTGGTGGGTACTATATGGGGCTTTGGTGCCAAAACAGATGGCACTGTGATAGACTGCATCCAATTTGCTAAGTAGAGAGTTGGAGGCTATTTTATAAATGACACCGCCGAAGTCAAGGATCGGTAGGATAGTCAGTTTTACGAGGGTGTGTTTGGCAGCATGAGTGAAGGATGCTTTGTTGCGAAATAGGAAGCCGATTCTAGACTTGATTTTGTATTGGAGATGCTTAATGTGAGTCAGTATTTGACCTATACTGGCTTATAATTGACCTCTACTGGCCTATACTGACCTCTACAGGCTTATAATTGACCTCTACTGGCCTATAACTGGCTTATAATTGACCTCTACTGGCCTATAATTGACCTCTACTGGCTTATAATTGACCTCTACTGGCCTCAAATGGCCTATAACTGGCTTATAATTGACCTCTACTGGCCTATAACTGGCCTCTACTGGCCTATAACTGACCTCTACTGTCTTATTTACAGTTCAGTCATTTAGCAGACGGTCTTATCTAGAACAAATTATAGTAGTGACTGCATACATTTCATACTGGTCCCCTATTGGGAATTGAACCCACAACCCTGGCGCTGCAAGGGCTAATACTCAGCCAACTCTTCTCTCCTCCTGGCTGACTTACTGGGTCCCAAATGGCACCCTATTGCCTATATAGTTGCACTTCGTTTGACCAAAGCCTAATGGCAGCCTATGGGTCCTGGTCAAAAGTAGTGCACTACATAGGAAATAGGTTGCCCTTTCAGAAGCAGCCACTGACGGGGGCAACAACCTGAGGGTTAATTCCTCAGCTATCTCAGCTGGCTGGACTATGATGAAAATATACTGCTTCCACTCCGATGGAGCCACTCCATGGTTTATGAGGACAATACCTCCCTCCCTTCAGTCCATCCATCCTTCACTCTATCCATCACTCTCTCATGCTTCCCTACCCTTTACAGACCCAATAGACTATTCCAGCTGGGGCTCGCTCTCTCTCTCTCCTATTTGTAAGCATTTACTACTGCAAACAGACACAGTACATAGCTTCCATTCCTGAAGTCAGTGTTTGCTGCTGGTTTCCATTGGGCATTGATGACTAGAGATGGCATGTCTGCCCCCGCCTCCCCCTCCACTCTCCTACCGTATACCAGTCCCCTATCGTACTCCATTTATAAAACATAGGAAAACCTACACATGGTCACACTGCCAGTGAAACATAACATACGCATGTACATTACTGGACTTTCTGTCTACGCCTCTCTCAAAATACATCCACCCACCCAACAACCCACCCACCCACCCACGCACTCATAGTACAACCCAGCAGAGAGAGCACTGCAGTATGGTAGCATCATCTCTGTAGCCGAGCAGATTGCAATAAAATGAAGTGGAAAACAGAACATGATAAACATGAAGCCATTAACCTTTTCTCTATTTTATATCTACAGCACTTATCATTTATCTCCTCTGGTTGTGTTTTACCAACCTGGTCTTTAATCCCCTGGGCGTCAAAATATCCTCAATGTATTGATGTTTCGCACATTAAAAAAATGGCTCATAATTTGAGGCCTTTTACATTAAAGAAGATTCTTAAAGCAGCGAGACTAGAAATGTGTCCCAAATGGTGTAACTGTATAGCTTCCGTCCCTCTCCTCGCCCCTACCTGGGATCGAACCAGGGACCCTCTGCACACATGCCTCCCACGAAGCATCGTTACCCATCGCGCCACAAAAGCCACAGCTCTTGCAGAGCGAGGGGTACAACTACTTCAAGGTTTCAGAGCGAGTGACGTGCTGTTAGCGCGCACCCCGCTAACTAACTAGCCATTTCACACCGGTTACACTGGCACCATATTCCCTACATAGTGCACTACTTTGGACCAGAGCCGCCTTCCAGGCTGAGAGAAGTCTGGACATTCCAGGACACACTCTTTCTCCACCAATCGATTTCCCCAGAACTCTTGAATGTCTCTCTCTCTCATTATCGGAGTGTTGATCAGTTGTCTCCCTCTCCCGCTCTTCCCCCTCTCTCCCCCTCTGTCTCCCCCTCTCGGGAGTGTGAGCGGGCACCTTAGCACCGAGTGTCTATCACTCTTAGGTTGTGTCCTAAATGGAACCCTATTCCCTTTGTAGTGCACTACAGCCTTATGGACCTGGGTCAATAGTAGTGCACTACAGCCCTATGGGCCTGGGTCAATAGTAGTGCACTACAAAGGTAATAGGATGCCATTTGGGACAGAATCTTACTCAGTGTCTCCAGCGGGAGGCTAGCAATTCACAGCTCTATGTTCAACTGTCCACAGCTCTATGTTCTCCTGTCCACAGCTCTATGTTCTACTGTCCACAGCTCTATGTTCTACTGTCCACAGCTCTATGTTCTCCTGTCCACAGCTCTATGTTCTCTCCTGTCCACAGCTCTATGTTCTCTCCTGTCCACAGCTCTATGTTCTCCTGTCCACAGCTCTATGTTCTCCTGTCCACAGCTCTATGTTCTCCTGTCCACAGCTCTATGTTCTCCTGTCCATAGCTCTGTTCTCCTGTCCACAGCTCTATGTTCTCCTGTCAACAGCTCTATGTTCTCCTGTCCACAGCTCTATGTTCTCCTGTCCACAGCTCTATGTTCTCCTGTCCACAGCTCTATGTTCTCCTGTCCACACTGATGATACCGCGGGACTCTCACTGTAAATATACAGTCTTGGGTCTAATGTTAATGATGTTGATACTTGGACAGTGTTCTGTCAAGTGAAGGAAATAAAGTAAAGCAGATAGGGCTTCTTCTGGTGTACAATTACCACATTCATAGTAACAGGATTACATCGGGTGGAGAGAGATTATTGATCCCTTCAATATGCTGTTCCTAAAATGACAGCAATAACCTCCCTCTCTCTCCACTGTGATATTAGTGAAGGTTCATAATGAGCACTGCAAAAATATATCTACAGTGCATTCGGAAAGTATTCAGACCCCTTGACTTTTTCAAAATGTTGTTACATTATAGCCTTCTTCTAAAATGTATAAAACTTTTCGCACCAAAGTACTCTTTATCTCTAGGAGACAGAATGCGTCTCCTTCCTGAGCGGTATGATGGCTGCGTGGTCCCATGGTGTTTATACTTGCATACTATTGTTTGTACAGATGAACGTGGTAACTTCAGGAGTTTGGAAATTGCTCCCAAGGATGAACCAGACTTGTGGAGGTCTACAAATTCTTTTCTGAGGTGTTGGCTGATTTCTTTTGATTTTCCCATGATGTCAATCAAAGAGGCACTGAGTTTGAAGGAAGGCCTTGAAATACATCCACAGGTACACCTCCAATTGACTCAAATGATGTCAATTAGCCTATCATAAGCTTCTAAGGCCATGCCATCATTTTACAAGCTGTTTAAAGGCACAGTCAACTTAGTGTATGTAAACTTCCGACCCACTGGAATTGTGATACAGTGAATTATAAGTGAAATAATCTGTCTGTAAACAATTGTTGGAAAAATTACTTGTGTCATGCACAAAGTAGATGTCCTAATCGATTTGCCAAAACTATAGTTTGTTAACAAGAAATTTGTGGAGTGGTTGAAAAACTAGTTTTAAACTTACGACTTCAACTGTATATGGCTGACTTGAGGGCTATTCTACGGACAAGGAGAACCATACAAAACATTTGTTTCTACAGAAATTATAAATTAGTGTAAACCTCTCTTCTTCCCCTCTCATCCCCTCTCATCCCCTCTCCTCTTCTTCCCCTCTCATCCCCTCTCATCCCCTCTCCTCTCATCCCCTCTCCTCTCATCCCCTCTCCTCTTCTTCCCCTCTCATCCCCTCTCATCCCCTCTCCTCTTCTTCCCCTCTCATCCCCTCTCATCCCCTCTCCTCTTCTTCCCCTCTCATCCCCTCTCATCCCCTCTCCTCTTCTTCCCTCTCATCCCCTCTCATCCCCTCTCCTCTCATCCCCTCTCCTCTCATCCCCTCTCCTCTTCTTCCCCTCTCATCCCCTCTCCTCTCATCCCCTCTCATCCCCTCTCCTCTCATCCCCTCTCCTCTCATCCCCTCTCCTCTCCTCCACCTCTCCTCTCATCCCCTCTCCTCTTCTTCTCCTCTCATCCCCTCTCCTCTCCTCCACCTCTCCTCTCATCCCCTCTCCTCTTCTTCCCCTCTCATCCCCTCTCCTCTCATCCCCTCTCCTCTCATCCCCTCTCCTCTCCTCCACCTCTCCTCTCTTCCCCTCTCCTCTCCTCTCCTCTTCTTCTCCTCTCCTCTCCTCTCCTCTCCTCTCCTCTTCTCTTCTCTCCTTGGTTGTATCACCAGTGGAAGAACTGGATAGATTTCCACTACAGCCCTATTACTTTCACCTGTCATATCCTGTCCTGTCCTGTCATAACCTGTCCTGTCACGTCATATCCTGTCCTGTCCTGTCACGTCATATCCTGTCCTGTCCTGTCATATCCTGTCCTGTCACGTCATATCCTGTCCTGTCCTGTCATATCCTGTCCTGTCACGTCATATCCTGTCCTGTCCTGTCATATCCTGTCCTGTCACGTCATATCCTGTCCTGTCATATCCTGTCCTGTCACGTCATATCCTGTCCTGTCCTGTCATGTCCTGTCCTGTCATATCCTGTCCTGTCCTGTCATAACCTGTCCTGTCCTGTCATATCCTGTCCTGTCCTGTCATAACCTGTCCTGTCACGTCATATCCTGTCCTGTCCTGTCATATCCTGTCCTGTCACGTCATATCCTGTCCTGTCCTGTCATATCCTGTCCTGTCCTGTCATATCCTGTCCTGTCCTGTCATATCCTGTCCTGTCCTGTCATATCCTGTCCTGTCCTGTCATATCCTGTCCTGTCCTGTCATAACCTGTCCTGTCACGTCATATCCTGTCCTGTCCTGTCATATCCTGTCCTGTCGCGTCTTCTCTTCTCCCTTTTATTATAGATTTTTATTCCCCTTTATTTAACCAGGGAACAATAGCTTTTCTTACATTTACAATCATAAAGGAAAGGAGACAGAAAGGAATCTAAGGATAATGGAATATTATAAAATACGTCTAGGATCAACAACAGCTCAGCCGTGAAGTGGTAGGCCACACAAGCTCACAGAACTGAATGGAAGCAAGTCCCCGCAGCAATGTTCCAACATCTAGTGGAAAGCCTTCCCAGAAGAGTGGAGGCTGTTATGGCAGCATTGTTCCAACATCTAGTGGAAAGCCTTCCCAGAAGAGTGGAGGCTGTTACAGCAGCAAGGGGGGGGACCAACTCCATATTAATGCCCATGATTTTTGGAATGAGATGTTCGACGAGCAGATGTCCACATACCTTTGGTCACCTTGTGCATGTAAAAATATAAAAGAATAACAATGATGTCATTATTGGTATTTCCCGTATGTAGCTAGTTTTTTCTAGAGCTACACAGCTATTTACATTCTATGGTGGTAAATATCACCACCACAATAACAACAACACATTTATGTACCGTTAGCCTATTGGGACATGACCGTTCGTGACCCATGGGTTTCATGAAGAAGGGGGGACTCAGTGACCGGTTTCCCCTTGGTACTTCACACATCAGTCACTTGTCCCTTTGTTGTCCTTCTCCTCACCTCCTCTCCGCCCCTCAGACGAGAGAGGGGGGGGGGGTAGTTAAATGCGCTGCGTTTACAAATTTCCTTGTGTTGGTGAGCTAAGGGAATGCCCGCGGTGGCTGGTTAAGTATACGTCTCAAATGAAACAGTCAGGGTCAGGGGGCTGCCTGCTAGCCATCTATACCCTTGGGGTCTTCCACAACACAACACAGCCACTCACTGTTATCTAGCCATCTATACCCCTGGGGTCTTCCACAACACAACACAGCCACTCACTGTTATCTAGCCATCTATACCCCTGGGGTCTTCCACAACACAACACAGCCACTCACTGTTATCTAGCCATCTATACCCCTGGGGTCTTCCACAACACAACACAGCCACTCACTGTTATCTAGCCATCTATACCCTGGGGTCTTCCACAACACTAGCCACTCACTGTTATCTAGCCATCTATACCCCTGGGGTCTTCCACAACACAACACAGCCACTCACTGTTATCTAGCCATCTATACCCCTGGGGTCTTCCACAACACAACACAGCCACTCACTGTTATCTAGCCATCTATACCCCTGGGGTCTTCCACAACACAACACAGCCACTCACTGTTATCTAGCCATCTATACCCCTGGGGTCTTCCACAACACAACACAGCCACTCACTGTTATCTAGCCATCTATACCCCTGGGGTCTTCCACAACACAACACTAGCCACTCACTGTTATCTAGCCATCTATACCCCTGGGGTCTTCCACAACACAACACAGCCACTCACTGTTATCTAGCCATCTATACCCCTGGGGTCTTCCACAACACAACACAGCCACTCACTGTTATCTAGCCATCTATACCCCTGGGTCTTCCACAACACAACACAGCCACTCACTGTTATCTAGCCATCTATACCCCTGGGGTCTTCCACAACACAACACTAGCCACTCACTGTTATCTAGCCATCTATACCCTTGGGGTCTTCCACAACACAACACAGCCACTCACTGTTATCTAGCCATCTATACCCCTGGGGTCTTCCACAACACAACACTAGCCACTCACTGTTATCTAGCCATCTATACCCTGGGGTCTTCCACAACACAACACAGCCACTCACTGTTATCTAGCCATCTATACCCCTGGGGTCTTCCACAACACAACACAGCCACTCACTGTTATCTAGCCATCTATACCCCTGGGGTCTTCCACAACACAACACTAGCCACTCACTGTTATCTAGCCATCTATACCCCTGGGGTCTTCCACAACACAACACAGCCACTCACTGTTATCTAGCCATCTATACCCTGGGGTCTTCCACAACACAACACAGCCACTCACTGTTATCTAGCCATCTATACCCTTGGGGTCTTCCACAACACAACACAGCCACTCACTGTTATCTAGCCATCTATACCCCTGGGGTCTTCCACAACACAACACAGCCACTCACTGTTATCTAGCCATCTATACCCTGGGGTCTTCCACAACACAACACAGCCACTCACTGTTATCTAGCCATCTATACCCTGGGGTCTTCCACAACACAACACAGCCACTCACTGTTATCTAGCCATCTATACCCCTGGGGTCTTCCACAACACAACACAGCCACTCACTGTTATCTAGCCATCTATACCCCTGGGGTCTTCCACAACACAACACTAGCCACTCACTGTTATCTAGCCATCTATACCCTGGGGTCTTCCACAACACAACACAGCCACTCACTGTTATCTAGCCATCTATACCCCTGGGGTCTTCCACAACACAACACAGCCACTCACTGTTATCTAGCCATCTATACCCCTGGGGTCTTCCACAACACAACACAGCCACTCACTGTTATCTAGCCATCTATACCCCTGGGGTCTTCCACAACACAACACTAGCCACTCACTGTTATCTAGCCATCTATACCCTGGGGTCTTCCACAACACAACACAGCCACTCACTGTTATCTAGCCATCTATACCCTGGGGTCTTCCACAACACAACACAGCCACTCACTGTTATCTAGCCATCTATACCCCTGGGGTCTTCCACAACACAACACAGCCACTCACTGTTATCTAGCCATCTATACCCCTGGGGTCTTCCACAACACAACACAGCCACTCACTGTTATCTAGTCATCTATACCCCTGGGGTCTTCCGCAACACAACACTAGCCACTCACTGTTATCTAGTCATCTATACCCCTGGGGTCTTCCGCAACACAACACAGCCACTCACTGTTATCTAGTCATCTATACCCTTGGGGTCTTCCACAACACAACACTAGCCACTGTTAGTAGGACTGGGTTATTCAGATACTTAACATGGCTGGACAAACAAACGCCTGACAGATCCATTAGACAAGTCATCCAGAACATTCCGGTTAGGGCTTCTAATGGCGTGATGGGGTAGCTTGTTCTAAAGACATACTGATTTTCTGTTGCTTAACTTAATCAATCGAATGATACATTAATTAGGGCCAGGCTACAGTATACAGTCAAGCTACAACTCGGACATCTAGTCTATTTCCACCATCAACACACTTGATTAAGTAAGCAATTCAAGTCAGTTAAATTAGAAATGATTATTTCAGATAACTATTATTATTTGTAAATATATAACACAAGCATAACTATTCCTGATAGGCACGAATGACGTTCAACTATGAAGGAAGGCAAAAGACCAAAAATGTATATAGTATTAGATTCCTCATCTTGTAAACCTTCAAAGAAATACCTAATTAACCTGCATTGCTCATGGTCAAAACCCTTGAAATGAAAAAAGACCCATCGTATTCTGGGAGAAAAAAAAACCTTATCTCCTTCCCTTCTTGATTCACCAAACCCAGAAAAACAGAGTGCCGCGTTGTCATAGCAACAATGAGTAAAAATATCACAAGATTACTTTTCCCACCAGAAGCTGAAAATAAAATGGAACAGAAATCGGTTGTTAGAACAAACAAGATGATCAAAATGGATGCTAATTCACACAGTAGACGTAAGGTCTGCCTACCAAACGACACCCTATTCCCTATATAGTGCACTGCTTTTTACCAGGGCAGGGGCTGTATGTAACAAGTGTTGAGTAGGAGTGCTGATTTAGGATTGGTTTTGCATTTTTAACATGAACATGGGGGACAAACCTGATCCTATTTCACACAGGAGTAATGTGATTTAGTAAAAAAAAAAAGTGTATATATATATATATATATATATATATATATTATTATTTTAAATTTATCAGGGGGTGCTGCAGCACCAACAGCACCCCTACTTCCTGCGGCTATGTAACTAATTATGTAACTAACTATGTAACAAATTATGGAACTAACTATGGAACTAACTATGGAACTATCTGTCTGATCTTCATTGCCAGATCCCAGACCTCCCTCCCTCCCTCCTAACTAACTATCTCTGACCTTCATAGCCAGATCCCAGACCTCCCTCCCTCCCTCCTAACTAACTATCTCTCTGACCTTCATAGCCAGATCCCAGCCCTCCCTCCTAACTAACTAACTATCTCTCTGACCTTCATAGCCAGATCCCAGCCCTCCCTCCTAACTAACTAACTATCTCTCTGACCTTCATAGCCAGATCCCAGCCCTCCCTCCTAACTAACTAACTATCTCTCTGACCTTCATAGCCAGATCCCAGCCCTCCCTCCTAACTAACTAACTAACTATCTCTCTGACCTTCATAGCCAGATCCCAGCCCTCCCTCCTAACTAACTAAGTGATGTAAAGAGATAATGCTTGTCAGGGTAATGATGGTAATGAACACAACATTCACACCCCACTAATTAATCTCAACCACGCTGCTTGCTTTAAATCTGTTAATTCACAGAACACTAATGAACAGGATTTTAGTGCTGGCAGTCAGTTTTAACAGCAACTAAACCAACTACCGTAGGAGTTGTTAGCCAACGTGTAGGCCTAATTAATGAACTAAACAGAAAGGATAGAGACAGAGGAATAACCCTTACACACAAACTGTTAATCGAATACACCCAGCATAAAAAAGCAAGCTAGGAGCAATAGGGAGGGCAGATTGAAAACAATCATATTCTACCCCTTCTTGTTATCAACTTTGCAAATTAACTGCACACAACCCTACAACCACATAACCTCAAAGCCATACAACCACATAACCTCAAAGCCATACAACCCTACAACCACATAACCTCACAACCGTTCAACCACATAACCTCACAACCGTTCAACCACATAACCTCACAACCGTTCAACCAAAGTCAAAGTCACCATTATTAGTCAGTTGTACAACCGAATGCCTTCAACTGAAATGTGTCTTCCGCATTTAACCCAACCCCTCTGAATCAGAGAGGTGCAGGGGGCTGCCTTAAATCGACATCCACGTCTTCGGCGCCCGGGGAACAGTGGGTTAACTGCCTTGTTCAGGGGCAGAACGACAGATTTTTACCTTGTCAGCTCGGGGATTCGAACTTGCAACCCTCCGGTTACAAGTCCAACGCTCTAACCACTAGGCTACCTGCCGGCCTATAACCCTATAACCACATAACCTCACAACCTTTCAACCACATAACCTCAAAGCCATACAACCGTTCAACCACATAACCTCAACAGTGTATATTTGTGAAAACAAGATTACAATCCTAAAGGGGCAGATCACAACAGAGCAATAAGATGACAGGGGAGGGAGCAGGAGGAGGGAGGAGGAGAGAGGACAGGAGAGGAGAGGAGAGACGGAGGAGAGGAGAGGGGTGGAGATGAGGAGAGCAGGGAGGAGAGGAGAGGGGAATAAGGTGGAGAGGAAAGGAGGGAGGAGAAGTACCAGAAATTGGTCATCATAATATCACATTTGGGCCACATTTCCATTTCCACTGACCCCAGTGAGTCAGGAGGGAGGACAGAGACGAGGGAGGACATGGCCAGAGAGGGAGTGCACACACACACACAGTTACACACACACACAGTTACACACACACACAGTTACACACACACACACAGTTACACACACACACACAGTTACACACACACACACACACACACACACACACACACACACACAGTTACACACACACAGTTACACACACACACACAGAGTTACACACACACACACACACAGAGTTACACACACACACACAGTTACACACACACACAGTTACACACACACAGTTACACACACACACAGTTACACACAGTTACACACACACAGTTACACACACACACACACACACACACACACACACACACACACACACACACACACACACACACACACACACAGTTACACACACACAGTTACACACACACACACACACAGTTACACACACAAACACACACACACACACACACAGTGACACACACCCAGTGACACACACACATACACAGTGACACACACACACACACAGTGACACACACAGTGACACACAGTAACATACACACACACCCAGTGACACACACACACACACACACACAGTGACACACACACACACACACACACAGTGACACACACAAAGCACGGAGCACAAAGCACGGTCTCTCCTCTGACTTCTCCTGAGCCTTTAGCCCCATGTTCTAATGTCATGGAGACCCGGTTGGCATGGCACTGGCTCGCTGTGGCCACCTGGACACTGGCTCGCTCTGGCCACCAGGACACTGGCTCGCTGAGGCCACCAGGACACTGGCTCGCTGTGGCCACCAGGACACTGGCTCGCTGTGGCCACCAGGACACTGGCTCGCTGTGGCCACCTGGACACTGGCTCGCTGTGGTCACTAGGACACTGGCTCGCTGTGGTCACTTGGACACTGGCTCGCTGTGGCCACCAGGACACTGGCTCGCTCTGGCCACCAGGACACTGGCTCGCTGTGGCCACTTGGACACTGGCTCGCTGTGGCCACTTGGACACTGGCTCGCTGTGGTCACTTGGACACTGGCTCGCTGTGGCCACCTGGACACTGGCTGGCTGTGGCCACCTGGACACTGGCTGGCATGACCACCTGGACACTGGCTCGCTGTGGCCACCACGACACTGGCTCGCTGTGGCCACCACGACACTGGCTCGCTGTAGTAACCAGGACACTGGCTCGCTGTGGCCACCAGGACACTGGCTCGCTGTGGCCACCTGGACACTGGCTCGCTGTGGCCACCACGACACTGGCTCGCTGTGGCCACCACGACACTGGCTCGCTGTGGCCACCAGGACACTGGCTCGCTGTGGCCACCAGGACACTGGCTCGCTGTGGCCACCAGGACACTGGCTCGCTGTGGCCACCTGGACACTGGCTCGCTGTGGCCACCTGGACACTGGATCGGCTGGCATGTCCACCGGACACTGGCTGGCTACCACCTGACACTGGCTGGCATGCTGCTGTGGCCACCACGACACTGGCTCGCTGTAGTAACCAGGACACTGGCTCGCTGTGGCCACCAGGACACTGGCTCGCTGTGGCCACCTGGACACTGGCTCGCTGTGGCCACCAGGACACTGGCTCGCTGTGGCCACCTGGACACTGGCACGCTGTGGCCACCTGGACACTGGCACGCTGAGGCCACCTGGACACTGGATCGCTGTGGCCACCTGGACACTGTCTGGCTGTGGCCACCTGGACACTGGCTGGCATGGCCACCTGGACACTGGCTGGCATGGCCACCTGGACACTGGCTGGCATGACCACCTGGACACTGGCTCGCTGTGGCCACCTGGACACTGGCTGCCGTGGACACCTGGACACTGGCTGCCGTGGACACCTGGACACTGGCTGGCATGACCACCTGGACACTGGCTCGCTCTGGCCACCTGGACACTGGCTCGCTGTGGCCACCTGGACACTGGCTGGCATGGCCACCTGGACACTGGCTGGCATGGCCACCTGGACACTGGCTGGCATGACCACCTGGACACTGGCTCGCTGTGGCCACCACGACACTGGCTCGCTGTGGCCACCACGACACTGGCTCGCTGTGGCCACCACGACACTGGCTCGCTGTGGCCACCACGACACTGGCTCGCTGTGGCCACCAGGACACTGGCTCGCTGTGGCCACCAGGACACTGGCTCGCTGTGGCCACCAGGACACTGGCTCGCTGTGGCCACCAGGACACTGGCTCGCTGTGGCCACTTGGACACTGGCTCGCTCTGGCCACCTGGACACTGGCTCGCTGTGGCCACCTGGACACTGGCTGGCATGGCCACCTGGACACTGGCTGCCGTGGACACCTGGACATTGGCTGGCATGGCCATCTGGACACTGGCTGGCATGGCCACCTGGACACTGGCTGGCATGACCACCTGGACACTGGCTCGCTGTGGCCATCTTGACACTGGCTGGCTGTGGCCACCTGGACACTGGTGTGTGTGTGCTCTGTGTGTGTGTGCTCTGTGTGTGTGTGTGTTCTGTGTGTTTGTGTGTGCTCTGTGTGTGTGTGTGTTCTGTGTGTGTGTGCTCTGTATGTGTGTGTGCTCTGTGTGTGTGTGTGCTCTGTGTGTGTGTGTGTTCTGTGTGTGTGTGTTCTATGTGTGTGTGTGCTCTGTGTGTGTGTGTGTGCTCTGTGTGTGTGTGCTCTGTGTGTGTGTGCTCTGTGTGTGTGTGTGTGTTCTGTGTGTTTGTGCGTGTGTAACAGATGTCACGCTGTTTCCTTAGCGAGTACAGCTTCCTCCTAATTCGTCTCACAGTGAGGCTCGAACCCAGGACCTCCCATACGTGACCACCCTCCTGAAGCGTCTCACCAGCTAGCTATTCAGCGGTGCAAGTGGTCTCACCAGCTAGCTATTCAGCGGTGCAAGTGGTCTCACCAGCTAGCTATTCAGCGGTACAAGTGGTCTCACCAGCTAGCTATTCAGGGGTACAAGTGGTCTCACCAGCTAGCTATTCAGTGGTGCAAGTGGTCTCACCTGCTAGCTATTCAGTGGTACAAGTGGTCTCACCAGCTAGCTATTCAGCGGTGCAAGTGGTCTCACCAGCTAGCTATTCAGCGGTGCAAGTGGTCTCACCAGCTAGCTATTCAGGGGTACAAGTGGTCTCACCAGCTAGCTATTCAGGGGTGCAAGTGGTCTCACCAGCTAGCTATTCAGCGGTGCAAGTGGTCTCACCAGCTAGCTATTCAGCGGTACAAGTGGTCTCACCAGCTAGCTATTCAGGGGTGCAAGTGGTCTCACCAGCTAGCTATTCAGGGATGCAAGTGGTCTCACCAGCTAGCTATTCAGGGGTACAAGTGGTCTCACCAGCTAGCTATTCAGGGGTACAACTGGTCTCACCAGCTAGCTATTCAGTGGTGCAAGTGGTCTCACCAGCTAGCTATTCAGGGGTACAAGTGGTCTCACCAGCTAGCTATTCAGCGGTACAATGTGTCTGTGTGGTGGGGGTATTACTGTGATGTGTCTGTGTGGGGGGGGGGTATTACAGTGATGTGTCTGTGTGGTGGAGGGGATTACTGTGATGTGTCTGTGTGGGGGGTATTACTGTGATGTGTCTGTGTGGTGGGTGGGGGTATTACTGTGATGTGTCTGTGTGGTGGGGGTATTACTGTGATGTGTCTGTGTGGGGTGGGGGT
>CM059789.1:7743804-7748804 GCA_030435695.1 Brachymystax lenok tsinlingensis
CAATGCGTTATAGGTTTCTCTATAGGAATCTACTCAGCCAGGCATACTGAGAAACATAGGAGGAGGATAATGATGCACGTACCATATTGACTTCAGACACCATGTCTATGCTGGCTATGTCTATGTTCATCCCCACTGCCACCGGCGCGCCTGTGAAGCGAAGAAAAACAGGTTATTATTAAACGGAGAACGGGATTCTTTCTTTCCCTATTAGAAATAACAATTTGGTGACCGTTATTCTAGAATGTGGTACCGTTATTCTACCAGTAGGCTGCTGTCAATGATAGATCGCCACGTTCTCTCATCAATCTACATGATAAATGTTTTATGCAGTCTTAATGATTATCATTGTCAATTAAAATGGCTATAATCATCAGCATCATCATTTGGAAGTCTCTTGATGATTTTCGTTTCAGACAGAATGGTAGGCAACCAGAAGTTCAATCGGCCACCCGCTGCGAATAGACTAGATCATCAAGTTAGAGACCCTTCTTCTCCACACAGAATAGGCTAGCATGTCTTATTTAATCATTTGAAGGTGGGAGATTGGAAAAGGTTTTTGGTGACGGGAAAAATACTGTTTTATTTGGATGGTAGGCTATTACACTGTAATATCACTGTAATTGGAGAGGTAGCCTAGTCTATGGATGGAAGATTGATCATGATGAGAAGGAATTGTACCAGAGGTTTTTACAGCAATTCATTAAACATGTATAGCACTGCGCGTCATAAATGGCAGCAAACATGACATTCATCATCTCGATTTGTTTTTCTTTTCTTCTTACCTCCGAAATCTGGCCTCAACCGAATGTCGTAGCCTTTCATCAGTCTGTCGACCGTGTCTTTGACCAGCGGCATATTACTGGGATCCCTCAGATCTTTGGCGCTGAGGGGAAAGACAGAACAGAAGGTGGTCGGCATGCAAATACCTACTTAAAGGCATGATACAGCGGGGAAGGCGCGTTAAATAGCCTAGGATACATGCCATGCAATGAGATTGAATAATGCTCGTAAAAACACAAATTCGAATTTACCTTTGCGCACAGCAGATAAAAGTAAAAAAGAACGAAATGGTTAAAATTCCAAAGTGGTTTTTCCTGAGCTTCCCCATCGTAACAGGTTCGATGCGAGTGAGGAGAACGCACATCCAACTTCTCCAGAAAGCTCCGAGAACCCAATGAGGGGCGCATGCGTACATCCTACCAGAAGATCAAACACTGGCGAGTGATGATGGTGGATGAGCCGTTTCCATTGCCGAGAAACAAATTAAAAGGGACAAGTGGATGGATGAGCGTAATGAAGAAAATATCGTATGCCTTCCCGACCCGACCACTAGAACCTATCAGCCGAAATACACTTAGGATCATTCCGGCTTAATCCTTATATTGGCTTATGTTGATAGTTCATAGAACTTTGCAATGAACAGTGCAAACCAATTCATAAAATCAATAGGATATAGTGTATTGTATTAAAATCAATAGGATATACTGTATTATATTAAAATTAATAGGATATAGTGTATTATATTAAAATCAATAGGATATAGTGTATTATATTAAAATCAATAGGATATAGTGTATTATATTAAAATCAATAGGATATAGTGTATTATATTAAAATCAATAGGATATAGTGTATTGTATTAAAATCAATAGGATATAGTGTATTATATTAAAATCAATAGGATATAGTGTATTGTATTAAAATCAATAGGATATAGTGTATTATATTAAAATCAATAGGATATAGTGAATTACAGTATTATATACATTGTCAGACTCTCACAAATTTAAAGTCAACAAAGTTTATTGTGTCAAATGTTGGGACAATCATTATAACTTCTCATAAGACGTTGGTAGCAAGACATTAAATCTACAGACTCACATCAAGTCAGACTAGATGATAACATGAATAAAACGTATATTAATATAAAAACATGACAATAATAACAATAGCCAATATTTGTCTTGCACATCATGTGTTTAGAATGAAGGGGAGGGGAGAACAGCGCCATTGAAACCCCTTCCAATCAAAACCAGTCTAAAAATGTTTACCTTGCACATATAACCAATATGTATTACACAACCCTAGTTTAGAGCAGCTCAATTCATTCACTCAATTCAAACATGGCTGGCTATGACCAATAGCCTCATAGTCCTGCCTATAATAAAAGCATCCAGACATCCAATTCTAAATATGATCCCTGGGTGTTTTAAAGAGGCTACACAAACACAACAGCTGTTGAAATATCACATCAAATAGAAAATTAAAAGCAATACAATATAAAAACAAGGTAATCCCCAGGTTCTGTGCATGCAGTGTTTTCAGAGGCCTATCTATGTACTATGAATCAGCAGTGTTTTTCATTTGATTTTAAAATCCCCACTGTACGACTAATAAAATCACTGCGTGTATTTATTCCATTAAAAATAACTCCACACATATTGTGTATCATTAATTTCCCTGAGCGTGGGGCTTGTTGATACAAACTTAAATGTATTTACATTTACACAATCCTGCATTGGCAGATAGGATCGTCTAGACTCTAGAGAGCCTACCCCGCTTACCCCTTCAAAGTAGGAAGATGCATATGCAAATAAAAGATGACTGGTCATTGGTCAGAATAATCAGATCAGATTGTGATGTCATGCTGTGGATCAGAAATTCCATCGATGTGGCAAAGGGAATCGATGGAACGCACACCGTTCCGTTGACCATATTGGTGCACATTCAACAAATCTGACCTAACAAAGTGGATATTCGTCAAATTCATCTTGATTTATATATTATGACAGGCCCACAATGTGGTTAGTTAGGTCCGATTTTTATACATTTGACTGTTTTTCGCTGCATAACATTTAGAATTAGTCCCTTTTCAGGTTTAGAAGAAGTGATTGCTAAATGCTAACTTCTGTTTGTATAAGCTGGTAGCATAGCTAGCATACAGAAATCGTGGTGGTAGGCAAAGTCATTTTTAACTGTAATGCAGTTGATTGGTGATGATGACAGAAACATGTGTTGGGGTTGACATCCATAAAAGCATTCAGCATTATACGATTTTTACCTCAACATAGTGTGACGTACACATATAAAACAATATACTAATTTTGCTGGGGGG
Organism: Brachymystax lenok tsinlingensis; assembly: GCA_030435695.1. NCBI lineage: Eukaryota > Metazoa > Chordata > Actinopteri > Salmoniformes > Salmonidae > Brachymystax > Brachymystax lenok. The sequence goes on from CM059789.1 coordinate 7,746,923, forward strand.
CAATGAGGACATTCGGAATCTTTCCCCCACGGCCGTTTCCCCCAAGCGTTTTCGTGGCAATTCCACTGTTTTGGTTAAGTTAGATTGACCTCTTTACCACATCTATCTCACCCGAACAGGCAGGGAATGTAGAAAATAGAGAAATTCAGTCAGTGAGTCACACAATTCATATTTTCGAGTTGAGTAGAGTTCTATTTCACAGGCCATGCAATAAAACATAAAATAAGAGAAAGGAGAGGAGAGGTGAAGAGAGGAGAGGAGAGGGGACGTAGAGGAGAGTGGAGGAGAGGAGAGGGTTGAAGAGAGGAGAGGGGACGAGAGAGGAGAGGAGAGAGGAGAGGGGACGAGAGAGGAGAGGAGAGAGGAGAGTGGACGAGAGAGGAGAGGGGAGGAGAGTGGACGAGAGAGGAGAGGGGAGGAGAGTGGACGAGAGAGGAGAGGGGAGGAGAGAGGAGAGGTGAAGAGAGGAGAGGGGACGAGAGTGGAGGAGAGAGGAGAGGGGAGAGAGAGGAGAGGAGAGAGGAGAGGGGACGAGAGAGGAGAGGAGAGAGGAGAGTGGACGAGAGAGGAGAGGGGAGGAGAGTGGACGAGAGAGGAGAGGGGAGGAGAGAGGAGAGGTGAAGAGAGGAGAGGGGACGAGAGTGGAGGAGAGAGGAGAGGGGACGAGAGTGGAGGAGAGAGGAGAGGGGACGAGAGAGGAGAGGAGAGAGGAGAGTGGACGAGAGAGGAGAGGGGAGGAGAGAGGAGAGGTGAAGAGAGGAGAGGGGACGAGAGTGGAGGAGAGAGGAGAGGGGACGAGAGTGGAGGAGAGAGGAGAGGGGACGAGAGAGGAGAGTAGAGTGGAGGAGAGAGGAGAGGGGACGAGAGAGGAGAGGAGAATGGAGGAGAGAGGAGAGGGAACGAGAGAGGAGAGGAGAGTGGAGGAGAGAGGAGAGGGGAGGAGAGAGGAGAGGAGACGAGAGAGGAGAGAGGAGAGGGGAGGAGAGGAGAGAGGAGAGGGGAGGAGAGGAGAGAGGAGAGAGGGAGGAGAGTGGAGGAGAGAGGAGAGGGGACGAGAGAGGAGAGAGGAGGGGGGACAAGAGAGGAGAGTGGAGGAGAGGGGACGAGAGAGGAGAGTGGAGGAGAGAGGAGAGAGGAGGGGGACGAGAGAGGAGAGAGGAGAGGGGACGAGAGAGGAGAGAGGAGAGGGGACGAGAGAGGAGAGAGGAGAGTGGAGGAGAGAGGAGAGTGGAGGAGAGAGGAGAGAGGAGAGTAGAGTGGAGGAGAGAGGAGAGTGGAGGAGAGAGGAGAGAGGAGAGGGGACGAGAGAGGAGAGGGGACGAGAGAGGAGAGGAGAGTGGAGGAGAGAGGAGAGGGGAGGAGAGAGGAGAGAGGAGAGTAGAGTGGAGGAGAGAGGAGAGTGGAGGAGAGAGGAGAGAGGAGAGGGGACGAGAGAGGAGAGGGGGATGAGAGAGGAGAGGGGACGAGAGAGGAGAGGAGAGTGGAGGAGAGAGGAGAGGGGAGGAGAGAGGAGAGGGGACGAGAGAGGAGAGGGGGATGAGAGAGGAGAGGGGACGAGAGAGGAGAGGGGACGAGAGAGGAGAGGGGACGAGAGAGGAGAGAGGGACGAGAGAGGAGAGGGGGACGAGGCTCTGCTCCTCTCCATTTCTCTTGGATCAGTGTTGTAGTGGGGCCTGTGACGCTATAGAGCACAGCAGGCTTCTGAACAGCATTGGTTCACTGTTGCATCACCAGTTACAGACATCATAGATTATATCATCCACTTCTTTTTGATTTGTGTGTTTCTCCGTTTGTGTGTGTGTGTGTGTGTATATGTGCAATGCGTGCATGTGTGTGCGTGTCTTCAGGGATGCTGGAGAATCAGAAGTACCAAATGCATCTA
>CM059789.1:7753804-7768804 GCA_030435695.1 Brachymystax lenok tsinlingensis
GTCCGGTTTCCCAAATGTAATCGGTGCTATTGACTGCACTCGTGTTGCTATAAGGGCACCGAGGGGGAATGAGTTTGCTTTAACTGAAGGCATTTTCATTCTATTAATGTCCAAATTATCATGTGATGCGGACACTGTACTAGTGTGGTGGCCTGGGTCAACCCATGTCTCATTCAAATGGCGAAACCGTAGTGTTGGGCGCAGACTTGAGGCTGGAGCTGTGCGTGATGGCTGGCTTCTAGGTACAGATGAGTAATGTAGAAATATTACATCAATTGCATTTTCTCTACTGCAGTGCCTAACCCATTCACTAACCTTGCAGGCGACAGTGGATATCCCCCTCAAGCGGTGGCTGCTCACCCCTTTCGCCAACCCACAAAGCGAAGAGGAACTACAATGTGCGCCATTGCCAGGTACGCGCTGTTGTGGAGCGCTTCTGAAGGGCAGATTGCGCTGCCTCGATTCCTCAGGCGGAAACCTTTTTATACAAGCCTGAAAATGTCTGCGACATTGAGGGCGTGTGCTGTGCTACAATGTGGCTTTTACCCCCCTGACGCTGTTGGTTGTGTTGGCCCCGATCCATATCCCCAGGCGTTTGAACAAACGCAGCGCCGTGCGCCAGCGTGTGGATCTGATGTGATGCGATACGTCGTTTGTAAGAACAAGGAATGAAACAACACTGAGGAATTATTTCAATGTACAGCTTATGTAAAAACATTTCGTATTTCCTTTAACTCATTGGCAACCTCGTTAATATCATCGATGGTGTCTCTATGCTTTTGCAGGACTGCATCTGCGAGGACACGGCCGCTGGAGGGTTGTGACGCACGAGTTGCAGTGGAGACGCCGGGGCTGGGCGCACTCAGCTCCTGCACCACCGACCCCGCTGGAACACGCAGCGACTAAAAACAATATATAAAAATGTCAATTGTTGGTAAATGTTTCAACAGCTTAAATGCATTTGGTTTATTCTTCAAACGAGGGAATACAAATTACAACCCTGTATCATCCGGTGCGTCTGGCAGGTCCGTGTCCCCCTCCACCTCCGTCACTACTCCACTCAGGAGGGATTCCCCTATAATACCGGCAAGTCGCTCAAAGGGTTGAGCTCCGGTGTCCCCTTTCCCCCGCCCGTGGCACAACCCTTTTGTCTGTGTAAGGCTATGCGCCTTTTGGCCTCCACTTTTCTCAATCTGAGCCAGCAGCAGCAGCATTCACAGCGTCCGCAACATGCTGCCACTAACGCCCTTTTGCCATTTAATGCCCAAACTGTCCCCGAAACGTTTTCTTGCTTCAACAACTCCAACAAGAACTTCCATTTCACACTGGGAGAATATTATATATATTTTTTTCTTTTCTTTTTTAGTCTTTCTGTCGGGATTTGTCGTCATGCCGTCAGTATGGATGAATATTAGTTAGGGGCGTTTCACTGACTATTTATAGGCAACTATGGGCCTATAAATAGCAACTAAAAGGGTGGGACAAGACGCTCGCTCAAGTGCGCCAAATTTCGAGTTGATTGTGATTTATAAAGGGGAAACCGGCGTGGGACGTGGGTGTACACTGTTAGAAATCAGAATATTTTTGTGCGTAAGCACTGTTTCGTCTGTACGCCACTTTTTGACGTGAATCCTCCGCACAGTTTTATAAATGAGGCCCCTGGTTTCCGTGGTCTAAACCAGTCCCTGATTAGAGAACAAAAAAAACCCAGTGGAACTGGCTTTGAGGTCCAGAGTTGAGTTTGAATGTCGTAGACTTAGTCAGAAACTGTATCTGGCCTGGAAATGCTATAGTCTTTGTATGTCCTACAAGTTTAGCCCCCCAAAAATTATCAACACAACTAGCCTGTTCCATGGTGTCCTAATAGAACAGAATAGACTTTATTAACCCATACCTGGCCTGTTCCATGGTGTCCTAATAGAACAGAATAGAGACTTTATTAACCCATACCTGGCCTGTTCCATGGTGTCCTAATAGAACAGAATAGAGACTTGATTAACCCATACCTGGCCTGTTCCATGGTGTCCTAATAGAACAGAATATAGACTTGATTAACCCATACCTGGCCTGGTCCATTGTGTCCTAATAGAACAGAATATAGACTTTATTAACCCATACCTGGCCTGTTCCATGGTGTCCTAATAGAACAGAATATAGACTTGATTAACCCATACCTGGCCTGTTCCATGGTGTCCTAATAGAACAGAATATAGACTTGATTAACCCATACCTGGCCTGTTCCATTGTGTCCTAATAGAACAGAATATAGACTTTATTAACCCATACCTGGCCTGTTCCATGGTGTCCTAATATAACAGAATATAGACTTTATTAACCCATACCTGGCCTGTTCAATGGTGTCCTAATAAAACAGAATAGAGACTTTATTACCCATACCTGGCCTGTTCCATGGTGTCCTAATAGAACAGAATATAGACTTTATTAACCCATACCTGGCCTCTTCCATGGTGTCCTTGCCCAGGTATATGATCCAGTAGAACAGGTTGAAGAGTGCGAAGGCCAGGGGGAACATGATGCGGGAGTACTGGTCTATGGGGCTGGTGCCAGCCGGCGCTGAGATGGGGGGCACTGCTGAACCCTGCAGCAGGAAGATGGGCACCGGCTCATTCTGGGCTATGGAGTTATACCTCTTCTTCGGGCCCCCACTCTCTGATGGGGGGCAGGGGGGAAAGGGGCGATGGTGGAGGTAGAGGAGGATTGGAGATGTATGGGTGGATATAGAGGACAGGTAGAGAGTTAGAGGTGGACAAAGGAGCGGTAGAAGGTTACGGTGGGACATAGAGGAGGGTTGGAGGTTTAGGGGTGGACGAAGAGGGTGGAGGGTTAGGGGTGGATGTAGAGGAGGGTTGGAGGGTTAGGGGTGGACGAAGAGGGAGGGTTAGGGGTGGACGAAGAGGGAGGGTTAGGGGTGGACGAAGAGGGAGGGTTAGGGGTGGATGAAGAGGAGGGTTAGGGGTGGATGTAGAGGAGGGGTGGAGGGTTAGGGGTGGATGTAGAGGAGGGTTGGGGTGGAGAGTTAGGAGTGGATGTAGAGGAGGGTTGGAGAGTTAGGGGTGGATGTAGAGGAGGGTTGGGGTGAAGGGTTAGGGGTGGATGTAGAGGAGGGTTGGGGTGGAGGGTTAAGCGTGGATGCCCATAGGAAGAAGTAGATTACACAGGGAGGAGCTCAGTACTCTAAGGCTGAGTCACAAATGGCACCCTATACCCTATATAGTGCACTACTTTTGACCAGGACCCATAGGGAACAGGGTGTAATTTGGGATGCAAGCCTTCAGCTCTGAGCTCCTAGTTGTGCTCTGTTCATTTTCACACTCGTTAGAAACATCTAACCATGAGCCTGACACGACTAAGACGTGAACAAGCTCTCGCAGGACGCCAGCCTTCCATGCATAGTAGCTTACTGGATTAGCATATAGCATATAGCAAATAGCAAATAGCATATAGCATATAGCATATAGCTAGCTAGCTACGTCCACAAAGATATGAGAGCATGACAACTGTGTACACTATTTAATGTGTGGTGTTCTATAGTTGAATGAGGAGTCTTAGTGATGGTGTTCTGTAGTTGAATGAGGAGTCTAAGTGATGGTGTTCTGTAGTTGAATGAGGAGTCTAAGTGATGGTGTTCTATAGTTGAATGAGGAGTCTAAGTGATGGTGTTCTGTAGTTGAATGAGGAGTCTTAGTGATGGTGTTCTGTAGTTGAATGAGGAGTCTAAGTGATGGTGTTCTGTAGTTGAATGAGGAGTCTAAGTGATGGTGTTCTATAGTTGAATGAGGAGTCTTAGTGATGGTGTTCTATAGTTGAATGAGGAGTCTTAGTGATGGTGTTCTGTAGTTGAATGAGGAGTCTAAGTGATGGTGTTCTGTAGTTGAATGAGGAGTCTAAGTGATGGTGTTCTATAGTTGAATGAGGAGTCTAAGTGATGGTGTTCTATAGTTGAATGAGGAGTCTAAGTGATGGTGTTCTGTAGTTGAATGAGGAGTCTAAGTGATGGTGTTCTGTAGTTGAATGAGGAGTCTAAGTGATGGTGTTCTATAGTTGAATGAGGAGTCTAAGTGATGGTGTTCTGTAGTTGAATGAGGAGTCTAAGTGATGGTGTTCTATAGTTGAATGAGGAGTCTTAGTGATGGTGTTCTGTAGTTGAATGAGGAGTCTAAGTGATGGTGTTCTGTAGTTGAATGAGGAGTCTTAGTGATGGTGTTCTGTAGTTGAATGAGGAGTCTTAGTGATGGTGTTCTATAGTTGAATGAGGAGTCTAAGTGATGGTGTTCTGTAGTTGAATGAGGAGTCTAAGTGATGGTGTTCTGTAGTTGAATGAGGAGTCTTAGTGATGGTGTTCTGTAGTTGAATGAGGAGTCTTAGTGATGGTGTTCTGTAGTTGAATGAGGAGTCTTAGTGATGGTGTTCTGTAGTTGAATGAGGAGTCTAAGTGATGGTGTTCTGTAGTTGAATGAGGAGTCTTAGTGATGGTGTTCTGTAGTTGAATGAGGAGTCTTAGTGATGGTGTTCTGTAGTTGAATGAGGAGTCTTAGTGATGGTGTTCTGTAGTTGAATGAGGAGTCTTAGTGATGGTGTTCTGTAGTTGAATGAGGAGTCTTAGTGATGGTGTTCTGTAGTTGAACGGAATGCTGCTCGTTACAGTTAGAGCTGCATAGTGTAAAACCCCTAGCTACCAACCCTAACCATGTCTGTGTATTTGTGAGTGTGTCCAGCCATCCACCCGTCTAGTAAATAACTTACAGATGAGGCACTCTCATCATCCTCCTCATCATAACTTGCTTCAGCCAGGACCTCCAATTTTTTCTGCCTGGCGTTCTTTTTCTTCTTCAGTCTGTTGGCCTCCAGCGTAGCAAAGTAGTTGACAGCGGCAAACTCGATGAGCGCAGATGCCACAAAGGCAAAACACACAGCGATGAACCAGTCCATGGCTGTAGCGTAGGCCACCTTAGGAAGAGACTGGCGGGCGCTGATGCTGAGGGTTGTCATGGTGAGGACCGTGGTGATGCCTGTTGGTTGTTAGGATAGGGGGAGATGGAGACCATAGAAACAGAATTAGAACACTATTATCACAGAGACAGAGAGAGACACACAGAGAGAGATTACTCAGAGGAGATGTTCCCCACCCTCGAGGAAGATACGTGCCATTTCCAGGCCCAGGGAAATGTGCTCATCTGTGGGGACACAAATACGCGCACAGGGACACTACCTGATCTAACGACCACACGAGGGGACAGCTTTATTACAGGCCATACTGTTTCTAACTGTCTTCATCTCCCCCATAGAAACAACAGTGACAGCACCGTCAACAAAAACGGAAGGGATCTGTTGCAGCTCTGTAGAAGTCTGGGTCTGTACTTTGTCAATGGTAGGTTACAGGGGGACTCTTTGGGGAGATTCACCTGTTGCTCACCTCTTGGCCACAGTACAGTAGACTATATGATTACAGACATTGACCCTTTCTCTCTCAGCTCATTCACTGTCAAGCCACTAACACCTCTGTCTGATCACAGCCAAATTACGTTGTTCCTCAAAAGAACAGACATGGAAACAACCACACATTCACAGCCCAGTAAGCTGTACAACATCAGAAATTCATACAGATGGGCCGAAAACAGCACAGAAGAATACCAGAAAGCAACCTGTAACCAAAATATCCAAACACTCTTAGATAACTTTCTGGATACCACATTCACTCACAGTAAAGAAGGCATCAATCTAGCAGTAAAAAACATCAACTATGTATTCTGGCAAAAGGCAAAAGAAGCACAATTGAAATTGATAAAAAACAAAACAAAAAGACCCCAGATGACAACTGGTTTGATGCAGATTGTAAAATTATAAGGAAAAGACTTAGAACACTATCAAACCAAAAGCACAGGGACCCAAATAATGGTGAATTACGCCTTCATTACTGTGAAACTTTAAAACTCTATAAACGTACACTCAGAACCAAAAAAGCACAGTACAACAGCAAGCAGCTGACACTAATTGAGGAGTCCATAAACACAAACAACTTCTGGCAAAATTGGAAAAAACGAAGAACAACGCCAAATTCATGAGAAGTTGAATGGATTAGAAAAAGCTATAAAGGACAATCAAACCCCAATTAAAAATAAGCTCAACTGGACACCTTAATGAGGCAGTGAATGAACTGAGAGAAAAAGCACACAGGGCATTCTACGCAATTAAAAAACAAATTCAAATTGAAATACCTATTAAAATTTGGCTAAAACTAATTGAATGTGTCATTGAACCAATTGCACTTTATGGCAGCGAGGTGTGGGGTCCACTTGCAAAACAAGATTTCACCAAATGGGACAAACACCCCATTGAAACCCTGCATGCTGAGTTCTGTAAGATTCTCCTACATGTCCAGAGGAAAACTACAAACAATGCATGCAGGGCAGAATTAGGCCAATATCCACTAATAATAAAAACTCAAAAAAGAGCAATTAAGTTTTGGAAACATCTAAAATACAGTGACCCCCTCTCATATCATTACCAAGCCCTGCAATGCTAAGAGCTGAGCAAAGAAAAGAGTCCCCTCATCCAGCTGGTCCTGGGGCTGAGTTCACAAACCTGTTCTACTAACACACTGAAGCCTCAGGACCAGAACATACAATCAATCAGAATAAAACAAATTACATCACAATTAAAACAAAACTAGATTTCTCATTGGGAAACACACAAGCACAAGCACAAAGCAAAATGCAGTGCTATCTGGCCCTAAATCGACAGTACACCATGGCAAACTATTTGACCATGGTTACTGATCAAAACCTTAAGAAAACCTTGAGAAAAAGCACAGTACAACAGCAAGCAGCTGACACTAATTGAGGAGTCCATAAACACAAACAACTTCTGGCAAAATTGGAAAAAACGAAGAACAACGCCAAATTCATGAGAAGTTGAATGGATTAGAAAAAGCTATAAAGGACAATCAAAATCCATTGGACTCCCCAATTACTGACCAGGAGCTCTATAAGAAACTTCAGGCCCTCAAATGTAGAAAATCATGCGGACCTGATGGCATCCTAAATGAAATGCTCAAACTCACTAGTGCAAAATTTCAATTGGCTATATTAAAACTGTTTAATTTGATCCTGAGTGTAGGTTATTTCCCTGACATCTGGAATCAAGGACTCATAACCCCAATCTTTAAGAACGGAGACAAATTTGACCCTAACAATTACAGAGGCATTTGTGTGAACAGTAACCTGGAGAAGGTTTTCTGTAGTATTATAAATGTAAGAGTTCTAAACTTCCTTAATAAGCACAATGTCTTGAGTAAAAGCCAAATTGGACTTATACCAAAACATCGCACGACCGATCATATTTACACCCTACACACCCTGATAGATAAACATGTTCACCAAAATAATACCAAAATATATGCTTGCTTTATCGACTTCCAAAAAGCATTTGATTCTATTTGGCATACGGGACTGTTCTACAAAGTTATTGAAAGTGGTGTAGGGGGTAAAACATATGACATAATTAAATCAATGTATACTGGCAATACGTGCGCCATTAAAATTGGCAAGAAAATAACAGAATTCTTTACCCAGGGGCGGGGCCTTCGCCAGGGTTGCAATCTGAGCCCTGCACTCTTCAATATTTACATCAACGAATTGGCCACTATTCTAGAAGAATCCTCTGCCCCTGGTGTTAGTCTCCACAATTCAGAGGTTAAATGCCTGCTCTTCGCAGATGACCTGTGTCTGCTGTCACCCACAGCACATGGCCTACAGCAGAGCCAGGACCTGCTAGAGCAGTACTGCCAGACCTGGGCCCTGGCAGTAAACCCCAAAAAGAGTAAAATAATGATTTTTCAGAGAAGATCCAGATCTCAGGGAATTAGACCAAAGTTCTCAATTGGTACAAAATATATAGAGTACTGCACACACTACAACTACTTATGTTTAAAAATAAGCTCAACTGGACACCTTAATGAGGCAGTGAATGAACTGAGAGAAAAAGCACGCAGGGCATTCTACGCAATTAAAAAACAAATTCAAATTGAAATACCTATTAAAATTTGGCTAAAACTAATTGAATGTGTCATTGAACCAATTGCACTTTATGGCAGCGAGGTGTGGGGTCCACTTGCAAAACAAGATTTCACCAAATGGGACAAACACCCCATTGAAACCCTGCATGCTGAGTTCTGTAAGATTCTCCTACATGTCCAGAGAAAAACTACAAACAATCAATGCATGCAGGGCAGAATTAGGCCAATATCCACTAATAATAAAAACTCAAAAAAAGAGCAATTAAGTTTTGGAAACATCTAAAATACAGTGACCCCCCTCTCATATCATTACCAAGCCCTGCAATGCCAAGAGCTGAGCAAAGAAAAGAGTCCCCTCATCCAGCTGGTCCTGGGGCTGAGTTCACAAACCTGTTCTACTAACACACTGAAGCCTCAGGACCAGAACATACAATCAATCAGAATAAAACAAATTACATCACAATTAAAACAAAACTAGATTTCTCATTGGGAAACACACAAGCACAAGCACAAAGCAAAATGCAGTGCTATCTGGCCCTAAATCGACAGTACACCATGGCAAACTATTTGACCATGGTTACTGATCAAAACCTTAAGAAAACCTTGAGAAAATACAGGCTCAGTGAGCACAGCCTTGCCATTGAGAAGGGTAGACACAGGAAAACCTGGCTGCCTGTAGAGGAAAGGCTGTGCAACCACTGCACCACAGCAGAACCTGAGACAGAGCTGCATTTCCTGACAAAATGTCAAAAATATAAAACAATTAGTGTCATTTCCCCAAATTTGAAACCCTTATTCAAGGTTTCAAAGACCTCCCTGATGAGAGTAGGCTACCAGTCCTGTTGGGGGAGGAAGCAGAAAGCTGTGGGTTGGCAGCGCACTACATTGCTGCCTGCCATAAGATGAGGGACAGTGTCTGACAGACCAATAAACCTGCACATGTCCTCTACTGTATGCTTATTGTTATTGTTCAATGTGTGGTTATTTTGACCCTTGGTTATTGTTGTTACTGTTGTCCTGTTGACATATTTGATTGTTCTTATTTTCATATTGTAAATATCCCAAGTAAGCTTTGGCAATATGTACATTGTTACGTCATGCCAATAAAGCAAATTGAATTGAATTGAATTGAGAGACACACAGAGAGAGACACACAGAGAGAGACACACAGAGAGAGACACACAGAGAGAGACACACAGAGAGAGACACACAGAGGGAGACACACAGAGGGAGACACAGAGAGACACACACAGAGACACAGAGAGACACACACAGACAGAGAGAGACACACACAGACAGAGAGAGACACACACAGACACAGAGAGACACACACACAGAGACACACACAGAGAGACACACAGAGAGACACACAGAGAGACACACACAGAGAGAAGGAAGTAAGGAGGGGATTACATCTGCAACCCTGGCTTGTTTACCTGTCCCCTCACAGAGCCCAGTCACATCATGCATTACGTATATGAAGTGATATACAGTATAGGCTGAATTAAGTTCTGGAACACTATTGAAAGAGAGAGAGAGAGAGAGAGACATAGAGAGTTGCCAAAATATTCCATTCTCTGTCAGGTCCACATAATTTGTCATCATCTCATCCCTGCTCAGACAGTAGCAGCCAGCCAACCATCTACCATTATCTCTGTTTGAAATGTCTCTCTGTCTCTCTCTGTCTCTCTCTGCCTCTGTCTCTCTCTCTCTCTCTCTCTCTCTCTCTCTCTCTCTCTCTCTCTCTCTGCCTCTGTCTCTCTCTGCCTCGCTCTGTCTCTCTCAATTCGAGAGAGGCAGAGAGAGAGACAGTGTTGTTATCATACTAGCCACAGTGACAGAGGGCTGTTATCATAATAGACGCATTGACACAGGCCTGTTATCATACTAGACACAGTGACAGAGGGCTGTTATCATACTAGACACAGTGACCGAGGGTTGTTATCATACTATCCACAGTGACAGAGGGTTGTTATCATACTAGACACAGTGACAGAGGGCTGTTATCATACTAGACACAGTGACAGAGGGCTGTTATCATACTAGACACAGTGACACAGGGCTGTTATCATACTAGACACAGTGACAGAGGGTTGTTATCATACTAGCCACAGTGCGTGCAGGTACAGACTCTTTGTTGATCCAGAAGGCTACTTGTGACAGCACCACCACCATAATCAGAGGGATGTACGTCTGAATCAGGTAGTAGCCTAGCTTCCTCTGTAGTAGAAAATGGACTACCATGACAGAGTAGTCACCTGAAAGATAAACAGAATAGGTATCAGTAGAGAGAGAGACCACAACACTGAAACAGGGGAGAAGAAGATATGGAGGGAGAGGAGACTTGTCCTTGGACCTGGAAAGGCTGTAGCGATATAACCAATTAGAGACATATAGAGAAGATACTGTATCTGACTGCCCACGGGACGTGATTAACCCCCTAGCCTAAGACAGAGCAGATCAGAGAATAATATATATTTTTACAATTTTAGTCATTTAAGCATGTAAGTTGCTCGTATCCAGAGAGACTTACATTTAGTGCATTCAAGCTAGGTGGGACAACCACATATCACAGGCATAGAAAGTACATTTTTCCTCAAAGTAGCTATCAGTAGAATCAGAGCTAGAAGGGAGGGGGGGTGTCAAGTGCAAGTGCTGGTTGATTTTTTTATATATATATATATATATTCCTCTAGGTGAGGAGGAGGACTATTTAAGATACTGTTTGAAGAGGTAGAGTTTAAGATGTTTTCAGAAGATGGTCAGGGTCTCTACTGTCCTAGCATAGGCTGAAGGTAGGGAGGGGCAGTTCCTCTTGCTGTTCCGTAGGGAAGCACCATGGTCTTGTTGTGGATGCGAGCTTCGTCTGGAGGTCAGTAGAGTGTGTGGGGGAGTGGGGTGACATGGGAGAACTTAGGAAGGTTGAACACCAGGGTTGTCCAGGGCCATGCCAAGGTTCTTTGCACTCTGGGAAGGTGACACTGTGGAGTTGTCAACCGTGATGGAGAGGTCTTTGAGCAGGCAGGGCTTGCCCGGAAGGAAGAGCATCTCCGTCTTGTTGAGTTTGAGCTTGAGGTGGTGGGCCAACATCCAAGTTGAGATATCTCCCAGGTACGCAGAGATGCGTGTCGCCACCTTGGTGTCAGAAGGGAGGAAGGAGAAAAGTAGTTGAGTGTCATCCACATAGCAGTGATAGGGGAGACCATGTGAGGATATGACGGAGCCAAATGACTTGGTGAAGAGAGAAGAGGAGAGGGCCTAGAACTGAGCCCTGGGGGACACCAGTAGTGAGAGTACGTGGTGCAGACACAGATCCCCTCCACATCACCTGGTAGGACCGGCATGCCAAGTAGGATACAATCCAAGAGTGTCCGGAGCCTGAGACGCCCAGGCCTGAGAGGGTGGAGAATAGGATCTGATGGTTCACAGTGTCAAAGGCAGCGGATAGATCTAGGAGGATGAGAACAGAGAAGATAGTCAGCTTTGGAAGTGTGGAGAGCCTCCGTGACACATGTCTATTTATTATTAAATCCTCAACCTGTACCTGCTTCCCGTCTCCCAATGTCTTTCGTTTCAAGACTGTTACAGAATGCAGACACCACAATTGGATTTTTTTATTTTTTTAATTTTTTGTTGGTGACGTCAGGTCCGGGTGCCGCTGCCGAAGCAACTGTGGATGCCTCAGCTGGCTTGTCAGGTGCCTCAGCTGCCTTGTCAGGCGCCTCAGCAGGCTCGTCGGGCTCCCGCGCCTCGGACGGTCTGTAAGGCTCGCCCAGGTAGGACGCCAGGTGGCGCCCCTAGATGGTGGGTACTGTAACGTCTGCTCCCGCTCCCCCTCTCCGATGCTCGAGGCCGCCAGGCTGCTCATCATTACGCACACCTGTCACCATCGTTACGCGCACCAGCGCTTTATCGGACTCACCTGTACTCCATCACGTCATTGATTGTCTCCCCTATATCTGTCCCTTCCTCAGTTTCATCCCCGTGTCTGCATTGTTGTTTCTCTTGTCCAGACGCTGTTTTTGCTTTGTGTCATGTCTATTTATTATTAAATCCTCACCCTGTACTTGCTTCCCTTCTCCCAGCATCTGTCGTCTCAAGATCGTTAGTGGTATCCATGCTGGTTAAGTGTGCCTTGAATTCTAAATAAATCACAGACAGTGTCACCAGCAAAGTACCCCCACACCATCACACCTCCTCCTCCATGCTTCACGGTGGGAACCACACATGCATCAAACCCATTTCTAGTTAAATAAAGGTTAAATAAAAAAGAATATATATATTTTAAAAAATTGGTGTGTCATCATAGTGGTCTCTCACTGCATCGCAGTGCTAGAGGCATCACTACAGACCCGGGTTCGATCCCGGGCTGTATCACAACTGGCCTTGATCGGGAGTTGATCCAGCGTCGTAAGGGTTAGTGGAGGGTTTGGCCGGGGGCTTTACTTGGCTCAACGCTCTCTAGTGACTCCTTGTGGCGGGCCGGGCGCCTGCAGGCTGACCACGGTCGTCAGGTGAACGGTGTTTCCTCCGACACATTGGTGCTTATGGGTTAAGCGGGCAGGTGTAAGAAGAGTGGTTTGGCTTGGCGGGTCATGTTTTTTCGGAGGACTTGTGACTCGACCTTCGCCTCCCGAGCCCGTTGGGGAGTTGCATCGATGAGACAAGATCGAAAAAGGCGGTAATTTTTTAAAATAATAATGAAATAAATAAAACAGACACATAGTTGCCAAAGCTACAAAAAGAGAAAATATGAGATCTGAAAATAATTTCTTCTGCAGAACAACTTGGCAGAACAGTCTTTGTTTCGGCAACGATCTTAGTTTTGCGACAAAACCACCGCTAACACGACCACCGCTAACACTAGAGATATTCATTCATCAATCCGTTTGAGCATTCAGTTCGCTTGACATATTGATTTAGAGGTTAAAATAAACATTCCGCCAAATTGCTTTTTGCCTAGCAGAAGTGGAGAGCACACCTCACTCTACTGATTGCTGATTGCCTATGAGAGGTGAGGGAGAGAGAGACAGAAGTAGAGAGGGGAGGGAGAGAGAGAAAGACAGAAGGAGAGAGGGGAGGGAGAGAAAGAGAGAGGAGGGGAGGGGAAGGGAGGGAGAGGAAGAGAGGAGGGGAGAGAGGGAAATACAAAAAGAGAGGCGAGGAGAGGAAGGGAGGGAGAGAAAGAGAGAATGGAACGGGGGAAGGAAAGATAGTGTGAGACAGCACCAGAATCACAACACTACGACACTACACTACACTACGACACTACACTACACTACACTACACTACACTACACTACGACACTACACTACACTACACTACACTACGACACTACACTACACTACACTACGACACTACACTACACTACTACACTACACTACACTGACACTACACTACACTACACTACACTACACTACACTACGACACTACACTACACTACACTACACTACGACACTACACTACACTACACTACGACACTACACTACACCACACTACACTACACCACACCACACTACACCACACTACACTACACTACACTACACCACACTACACTACACTACGACACTACACTACACCACACCACACTACACTACACTACACTACACTACACTACGACACTACACTACACTACACTACTACACTACACTACACCACACTACACTACACTACACCACACCACACTACACTACACCACACTACACTACACTACACTACACTACGACACTACACTACACTACACTACACTACGACACTACACTACACCACACTACACTATACTACACTACACTACGACACTACACTACACTACACTACGACACTACACTACACTACACTACGACACTACACTACACTACGACACCACACCACTCCACACCACACCACACACTACACACTACACTACACCACCACACTACACTACACTACACCACACTACACCACACTACACTACACTCACACCACACTACACTACACCACACTACACTACACACTACACTACACTCACACTACACACTACACCACACTACACTACACTACACACTAACACCACACTACACTACACTACTACACTACACTACACTACGACACCACACTACACTACACTACACTACACCACACTACACTACGACACTACACTACACTACACTACGACACTACACTACACCACACTACACTACACCACACTACACTACACTACACCACACCACACTACACTACACTACACCACACTACACTACACTACACTACACTACGACACTACACTACACTACACTACACTACGACACTACACTACACCACACTACACTATACTACACTACACTACGACACTACACTACACTACACTACGACACTACACTACACTACACTACGACACTACACTACGACACTACACGACGACACTACACGACACTACACTACACTACACTACGACACTACACTACACTACACTACACTACACCACACTACACTACACTACACCACACTACACTACACTACACTACACTACACTACACTACGACACTACACTACACTACACCACACTACACTACACTACACTACACTACACTACGACACTACACTACACTACACTACACTACACTACACTACACTACACTACGACACTACACTACACTACACTACGACACTACACTACACCACACTACACTACACCACACTACACTACACTACACTACACCACACCACACTACACTACACCACACTACACTACACTACACTACACTACACTACGACACTACACTACACTACACTACACCACACTACACTACACTACACACTACACTACACTACACTACACTCACGACACTACACTACACCACACTACACTACACCACACTACACTACACTACACTACACCACACCACACTACACTACACACCACACTACACTACACTACACTACACTACACTACGACACTACACTACACTACACTACGACACTACACT
>CM059789.1:7773804-7816304 GCA_030435695.1 Brachymystax lenok tsinlingensis
AGGACTGAGTACTCACAGCTGCCGAACCGCAGAGGACAGGTATGTCCATCCATAGGGAAGTCCATGAGCCTCATAGGACACTCCGCAATGATGGTTAGTCTGAGATACACAGAATACACAACATTAGACTTCTGATTTCATGATATAGATCTGTGTTAAAACTATGTACTCAGCACAACACAACTGGTTTCCTCTGTGCAAATCAGCACTGCACCGGCATAATACCCTCGTGGTTAGAGTGTTGGACTAGTAACCGAAAGGTTGCAAGATCGAATCCCCCGAGCTGACAAGGTAAAAAATCCATTGTTCTGACCTGTTCTGACCACTGTTCCTAGGCTGTCATTGAAAATAAGAATATGTTCTTAACTTACTTACCTAGTTAAATAAAGGTAAAATATATATAATTATAATTGGCTACAAAGTGTTTTATTCACCTCATGGTGAAGAGGTTCTACAGGAGGGCCCAGGGAGGAGGGACTGCCTCATGGTGAAGAGGTTCTACAGGAGGGCCCAGGGAGGAGGGACTGCCTCATGGTGAAGAGGTTCTACAGGAGGGCCCAGGGAGGAGGGACTGCCTAATGGTGAAGAGGCTCTACAGGAGGGCCCAGGGAGGAGGGACTGCCTAATGGTGAAGAGGTTCTACAGGAGGGCCCAGGGAGGAGGGACTACCTCATGGTGAAGAGGTTCTACAGGAGGGCCCAGGGAGGAGGGACTACCTCATGGTGAAGAGGTTCTACAGGAGTGCCCAGGGAGGAGGGACTACCTCATGGTGAAGAGGTTCTACAGGAGTGTCCAGGGAGGAGGAGCTCTGGGTTCAGGTTACCTCATGGTATAGAGGACGGTCCCGTTCTGCATGATGCGGAACAGCTTGTTGGGAGTGGTCATATTGTGGGCGATGGACTTCTTGGAGTTCCTGAAGAACGTGTCGGGTGTCCAGATTTTATCCACCATCTTGTTGTTGAGACTCAGGATCTCCACGGCGCCGTTGTACTTCAGCCTCTCGTCCACCCAGGTCTGGCGGAAGAACATGTCTATAGTGTACTCCTGAGGAGGAGATAGAAGGCCGGGCATTAGATGACTGATCACCAGACAGGTTCTGGATGTAGAATGTAGAATGTGGACTTTAGAATTTAGAATGTAGACCTAGAATCTATATTCTACAGTCCTGAAGAAGGCCAGAGG
This sequence comes from Brachymystax lenok tsinlingensis, assembly GCA_030435695.1. NCBI lineage: Eukaryota > Metazoa > Chordata > Actinopteri > Salmoniformes > Salmonidae > Brachymystax > Brachymystax lenok. Next base: position 7,774,987 of record CM059789.1, read on the forward strand.
AATGCACATTACAAAATGCAGGTCCTGCTCCAAACCATAGACAGAATAAATGTGTTTGTAGCTAAATATCTACAGTTAAATCCTTATACGACAAGACAGTCCAGAGAGATGATGAGATGATTATGACAATAACTACCTAGAGATATTCAATTATCAATCCGTTTGAGCATTCAGTTTGCTTGACATATTGATTTAGAGGCTAAAATAAACATTCCACCAAGCCAGGACCCTCCCCTAGTTAGTGTATTGAAAAAGACCAATCAAACTAAATGGCTCATTGTCAAATCTACAGTCTGCCCATAAGGCAGCTGTGCAGTGGATAATAAAGCTCAGTTAACACCCATATATAATAAATGCATGAGAAACTGTGTGTAAACATAACATATAAACACAGTTGCTTATTGACATACTGCACATGTATGTGACAGTAACCCTATGTGGTAATATGCTGAGTGTTTCTTACCATTTCCACATCTGACACTGGGCCAAAGCTTGTGACAAAGATATCTGTTTTCACCTCTGTAATCATACCTGAAAAGGATCTGGTGATTTTAATTGTTGCTCATAAAAATATGGAAAAACTGTAAATAGACTAGGAACAATTTGTTTAGAGAAAACTAACCAGGTAAAAATTCTGTACAATGTAATAGCCCAACTATGTTATTTTACTACTTATTCAATGAAAAGTTCTCTGTAGATGTAAAATATAGGAAAATAAATCAGAATAGAGGAGGAAGACAGGCCTACCTCCGGATCCTGGTCGCAACCAGTTGTCATATCCATCTAGGAGTCGGTCCAGAATACGGGTGATGTTTTCACCTGCGTAGCTTTCTTGCCCATAGACACGGCCAACACTGTGAGAAAGCAATACAATCACAATTGATGACATTTTAGACAGTCCTGTGTAGACCTATAAGATTAGTAGGTTAAACCTATTAGGATTAGGATTGTTATGTTTACTATCATACATAATTGATATACATTCAAGAAACTATAGAGGCCTAACCATTGCTAAAATTAGAAAAAAGGTTATTTTACTCACCAGGGCAAAGTGACCAATGTCAGAATCAAGAGAGCCATCCTTGGCAGCAGGTGTGATGATAAAACGTTCCCTGTCAACTCTTTGAGTGTAAATGAAACAGTCAGCCTTTCTCTGTCCTCCGCTAGTCTAAAACTGAATGTATTTTAAACACAAGGACGTTTGAAGTAATCGAATTAGGAGATTAGCACAGAAAATCCAACCCATGTTTAGACTGGGGCACTCTTTAGGAAAAGAGACAGTGACCGTTGGATTACAGAAAAGCTGGGAGAATGTGTAAGCACGATCAGTTTTATTGTATCCTCAGGGAGCTATAATCTTCCAGTTGTTAAAATGTAGAATCTTGGATGGAATTTCAAGGATATTTGTAAAGAGTTATTTTTAGATCAAGAGGCTTGATCCCTGCACGTCTAAACAGTAGGTGGCGCTATCTGTTCACTTTGTCGGTTGAGCCACCGGAAAATCCACCAGCGAGGAAGTAACTCCAGGAAGTTTCTGGATGGACTGACTGGTGTAAACACTATCCCACCACAACTTTTGTAATATTTTCCAGATACCTTATTCATATAAGTATATGTTTTTGGGATGGTGCCATATCGTTAGGTCGGTACCTGAACATCATTTGAGAAAATAAACAACATTTAACTAGCTAGCTAGTTAGCTAACCATCAGATCAGGGGGGCGTGAGAGGATTGCAATGTCGGTCCACTTCGAGGAGAGAAGTGGTGTTCTCCCATGTCAAACACCATGGGGAAACTGGTCCAAAACCATAGAGGAGGTATTTATTGAAGTGAATGTACCCCATGGGATGTCTGGCAAAGAAGTCAAATGTCATCTGGGATACAAACTGATAGAACTACACGTCAAAAGACAACAAGTCTACATTGAGAAAATCGTATTACTTTGAAATGAAATTGGATGGCCCTCCCTTCAGCAAAATTGTACCTTCCCGAACACAAAGAAAATACAAAAAACTCTCCCTACACCAAAATAATAATTAAAACAAAGTGGATAGCAGAGAACATGTCTACTGGTTACCCTCGCTTCTTGGGCAGACCAGAGCCTTAGATATGTAGTATTAGAAACTGTCCTTTGTCGTAAAAGCATCAGATGGCAACACAGGGCTGGGGACCAGAAAGTTGTGGGTTCGCACCCCAGACAGAGTAGGCCTAACTTTCCGCCCCAGACAGAGTAGGCCTAACTTTCCGCCCCAGACAGAGTAGGCCTAACTTTCCGCCCCAGACAGAGTAGGCCTAACTTTCCGCCCCAGATAAGACTACATTTAAAAAATATATATTTTTTTTTATTTAACTAGGCAAGTCAGTTAAGAACAAATTCTTATTTACAATGACGGCCAAACCCGGACGACGCTGGGCCAATTGTGCGCTTCCCTATGGGACTCCCAATCACGGCCGGATGTGATACAGCCTGGATCCAAACCAGGGACTGTAGTGACGCCTCTTGCACTGAAACACAGTGCCTTAGACCGCTGCAACACTCGGGAGATTAACAATGCAGAACATTTTAAGCTTTAGCTGCTGGCTACTCTTCTTTCGTGTCTTAACCCAACGAGAGAAGGTCACAAGTGTTTCCCTAAAAAGCTCTCTGGGTTTAAATAGCTTCTATTGTACCGAACGTGAATAGCTTAATCAATTGATAGTGACAGAATTAGATTACTTCCCGAGTAAAGTCCATTTTTTGTCTCCTGGACTGAAGAAGATTGTAGCGCAGCCTCTAAACGTCAAAGAAAGGAGACAATAATATCCCCATTTTCACTGTGGTCACGTCTTTCCCAGGGATTTTAGCTTGCTTCTAGCAATAAGCATCGTGGACCTAAGCGCTGTTATAGATCACTTTATATAATCGGATTCATCAAAATCTTAAACTTACAAGGGTAGGCCTGAGTTTTTGTCATTTTCTTTAATAAAAGATAGGTCTATGGCGTACCCTCTCATACCCCCTCAATTTGAGTTTTAGTTTTAACTTAACAGCCCTTCACTGACATGGAGGTAGGCTACTTGAAGAGTGCATGGTGGGTTGAGGAATTGATGAACAAATCTATGGATATAAAACGGCCTATAGCCTAATGTCGTCTGTCAAACTGGTTGGCCTACCTCTTATTTCTTATGTAGGAAGAAATAGTCTCCAACACAAAGCCCTCTTGTCGTTAGTAAAGTCTAGTTAAAATGAAGACATTGAAATGAAATATGCCTACTCGAATTTACCTACTTTCAGCACCATGAGTTGTCCATTTCCCATTGATTGTGCAGTGGCTGCTGTTTCAAGTTTCAGCACCACAATGTAAGTTATTAGAATCTGACTTATTGTGAGGTCAATAAGTCTGATAAATACATCAGGGGCAAGACACATATATTGTGTTTAATAAAATCAGTTACGGTAGTAGTAAGCTATCAAAGTTGACTGGTCCTCCTCTTCTTCACGCTCTCCTTCTCGAACTGAACAGAACATAGGCTATAGGCTGGTCCACACGCAAGATTATTTTTAGAAAAAGCCTTTGATCCTCCTCCTGAACTGTCACCGTGAGCCTACACAGCACAGCCATTGGTTAGGCAGCACACACAGAAAGTTTGGGATTGGTCAGAGCAGGCCGGGGCTCAGGGTTGGAATATCCATTGCAGTGGGTAATGCAGCTATATTTACACCATCTCAGCAGCTATCTTAGAACTAGAACTTTGCTCTGTGGTTCTCCTAGCATGCACTTTGTAGTCTATAGACTATGGATCAAATCATATGTATTTATAAAGAAATACAGAGACTCAGCCTATACAGAAACCCCAAACAGCAGCAATGCAGATGTAGAAGCACGGCGGCTAGGAAAAACTCCTTACCAATGAAGGAACCTAGGAAGAAACCTAGAGAGGAACCAGGCTCTGAAGGGTGGCCAGTCCTCTTCTGGCTGTGCCAGGTGGGGATTATAAGAGTACATGGCCATTAAAGTCAGATCGTTCTTCAAGATGTTCAAACGTTAATAGATGACCAGCAGGGTCAAATAATAATCACAGTGGTTGTAGAGGGTGCAACAGGTCAGTACCTCAGGAGTAAATGTCAGTTGGCTTTTCATAGCCGAGCGTTCAGAGTTAGAGTGTCAGGGTGGAAAACAGCAGGTCCGGGACAAGGTAGCACGTCCGGTGAACAGGTCAGGGTTCCATAGCCGCAGGCAGAACAGTTGGAACTGGATCATTTGATTGAGACCACACTAAATAGCCTATAGGCGCACATCGATATATAGTCTAATAAGTAACTCATTCTAGAACATGAAAAATATAGACATTTCATGAATTACAAATGACATGACCCTTCCCAGGACTAGGTTTAAAAAATACTAAACCCTCTCCTTGACTGAAATTGAAAAAGCATGACCCTCCCCTATTGTCCTCCAGGTAACCATTCTGTAAATTTCGATCCATCCCTTAGTCCTGCGAGGCCATCCTTCCAAAACTCGTCTAGTTTTACCTGCATACTGTGCTGTAGGTGACTCCCAAATAATTATCATTCCCACTACATGTATTTTCCAAGTACAATTTATTTAAATAAATGCTTTGATAAAGATGTAGCTAGTACATACACTGAACAAAAATATAAACTCAACAATTTCAAAGATTCTACTGAGTTACAGTTCATATAAGGAAATCAGTCAATTGAAATAAATTCATTAGGCCCTAATCTATGGATTTCACATGACTGGGCAGGGGAGCATCCATGGATTGGCCTGGGAGGGCATAGGCCCACCCACTGGGGAGCCTAGCCCAGCCAATCAGAATTAGTTTTTCCCCACAAAAGGGCTTTATTACAGACAGAAATAATACTCCTTAGTTTCATCAGTTGTCCAGGTGGCTGGTCTCAGATGATCCCACAGGTGAAGAAGCTGGATGTGGAGGTCTTGGGCTGGCGTGGTTACACGTGGTCTGCGGTTGTGAGGCTGGTTGGACGTACTGCCAAATTCTCTAAAAACAACGTTGAAGGCGGTTTATGGTAGAGAAATTAACATGCGATTTTCTGACAACAGCTCTGGTGGACATTCCTGCAGTCAGCATGCCAATTGCACACTCTCTCAAAACTTGAGACATCTGTGGCATTGTGTTGTGTGACAAAACTGCACATTTTAGAATGGCCTTTTATTGTCCCCAGCACAAGGTGCACCTGTGTAATTATTATGCTGTTTAATCAGATTCTTGATATGCTACATCTGTCAGGTGGATGCATTATCTTGGCAAAGGAGAAATGCTCACTAACAGGGATGTAAACAAATTTGTGCACAAAATCTGAGAGAAATAAGCATTTTGTGCATATGGAACATTTCTGGGATCTTTATTTCAGCTCATGAAACCAACACTTTAGCAGGCATTATCATAGCAGGCATTAAAATACGCCTGAGCGGAGTTCCCACATCCATTTTTCAGGGGAAACGGAAGTTCGGTTGAAAATACTGTATCACTGTGTTGTCTATGACTGTATCCCTGAACCAGATGTTCAGCGGTTTTCTGGTGACCTCACATCGGCTAGATTCAGGTGAATTTTGGTATTCATGGTTGTGAACTGCTTATTGGTTCATGTTATTTACCTGTTTGTTTGCTGTGATTGGTTGCAAATATGCTACTGGTGTTTGTATTTATTATGGATCCCCATTAGCTGTTGCCAAGGAAGCAGCTACTCTTCCTCTTCATCATATAACATTATTACACCACTTCATATCTACAATACAAAATGTTTAATACCACCATACAACAATATCATAATGTACGTGTCAAATCAAAATCAAATCAAATTTTATTTGTCACATACACATGGTTAGCAGATGTTAATGCGAGTGTAGCGAAATGCTTGTGCTTCTAGTTCCGACCATGCAGTAGTATCTAACAAGTAATCTAACAAATTCACAACAACTACCTTATACACACAAGAGTAAAGGAATGAATACAGTATGTACATATAAATATATGGATGAGCGATGGCTGACCAGCATAGGCAAGATGCAGTAGATGGTATGAGTACAGTATATACACATATATATGAAATGAGTAATGTAGGATATGTAAACATTATATAAATGGCATTGTTTAAAGTGGCTAGTGATACATTATTATTTCATCCAATTATAATTATTAAAGTGGCTAGAGATTTGGGTCGATGACCGAACGGCATAGGCAAGATACAGTAGATGGTTTAGAGTACAGTGTATACATTTGATATGAGTATGTCGGATCGTAAACATTATATACAAAATTGTTTAAAGTGGCTAGTGATACATTTGTTACATCCAATTCCTATGTATAAAGTGGCTAGAGATTTAAGTCAGTATGTTGGCAGCAGCCACTCAATGTTAGTGATGGCTGTTTAACAGTCTGATGGCCTTGAGGTAGAAGCTGTTTTCAGTCTCTCGGTCCCAGCTTTGATGCACCTGTACTGACCTCGCCTTCTGGATGATAGCGGGGTGAACAGGCAGTGGCTCGGGTGGTTGTTGTCCTTGATGATCTTTTTTTTTTGGCCTTTCTGTGACATCGGGTGGTGTAGGTGTCCTGGAGGGCAGGTAGTTTAACCCCGGTGATGCGTTGTGCAGTCCTCACTACCCTCTGGAGAGCCTTACGGTTGTGGGCGGAGCAGTTGCCGTACCAGGCGGTGATACAGCCCGACAGGATGCTCTCGATTGTGCATCTGTAAAAGTTTGTGAGTGATTTTGGTGACAAGCCAAATTTCTTCAGCCTCCTGAGGTTGAAGAGGCGCTGTGCGCCTTCTTTACCACGCTGTCTGTGTGGGTGGACCAATTCAGTTTGTCCGTGATGTGTACGCCGAGGAACTTAAAACTTTCCACCTTCTCCACTACTGTCCCCTCGATGTGGATAGGGGGGTGCTCCCTCTCCTGTTTCCTGAAGTCCACGATCATCTCCTTTGTTTTGTTGACATTGAGTGAGAGGTTATTTTCCTGACACCACACTCCGAGGGCCCCCACCCTCCTCTCTGTAGGCCGTCCGTTGTTGGTAATCAAGCCTACCACTGTAGTGTCGTCAGCAAACTTGATGATTGAGTTGGATGCGTGCTTGGCCACGCAGTCATGGGTAAACAGGGAGTACAGGAGAGGGCTGGAAAACGCACCCTTGTGGGGCCCCAGTGTTGAGGATCAGCGGGGTGGAGATGAGTTTCCTACCCTCACCACCTGGGACCGGCCCGTCAGGAAGTCCAGGACCCAGTTGCACAGGCTGGGTCGAGACCCAGGGTCTCGAGCTTAATGACGAGCTTGGAGGGAACTATGGTGTTAAATGCTGAGCTGTAGTCGATGAACAGCATTCTTACATAAGTATTCCTCTTGTCCAGATGGGTTAGGGCAGTATGCAGTGTGATTGCGACATTCGTCTGTGGACCTATTGGGACGGTAAGCAAAGGTGGAGTGGGTCCAGGGTGTCTGGCAGGATGGAGGTGATATGATCCTTGACTAATCTCTCAAAGCACTTCATGATGACGGAAGTGAGTGCTACGGGCGATAGTCATTTAGCTCAGTCACCTTAGCTTTCTTGGGAACAGGAACAATGGTGGCCCTCTTGAAGCATGTGGGAACAGCAGACTGGGATAGGGACTGATTGAATATGTCCGTAAACACACCAGCCAGCTGGTCTGGCGTGCATGCTCTGAGGACACGGCCAGGATGCCATCTGGGCCGGCAGCCTTGCGAGGTTAACACATTTAAATGTTTTTCTCACATTGGCTGCGGTGAAGGTGACACCGCAGGTTTTGGTAGCGGGCCGTGTCGGTGGCACTGTATTGTCCTCAAAGCGAGCAAAGAAGTTGTTTAGTTTGTCTGGGAGCAGGACGCCATGGTCCGCGACGGGCTGGTTTTCTTTTTGTAGTCCGTGATTGACTGTAGACCCTGCCACATTCCTCTTGTGTCTGAGCCATTGAATTGTGACTCTACTTTGTCTCTATATTGACGCTTAGCTTGTTTGATTGCCTTTGCGGAGGAGTAGCTGCACTGTTTGTATTCAGTCATGTTTCGGTAGCCTTTACCTGGTTAAAAGCAGTGGTTCGCGCTTTCAGTTTTGGCGAATGCTGCCATCAATCCATGGTTTCTGGTTGGGGAAGGTTTTGATATTTGCTATGGGTACAACATCACCAATGCATTTGCTAATAAACTCGCTCACCGAATCAGCGTATACATCAATGTTGTTGTCAGATGCTATCCGGAACATATCCCAGTCCACGTGCTCGAAGCAATCTTGCAGCATGGAATCAGATTGGTCGGACCAGCGTTGAACAGACCTGAGAACGGGCGTTTCCTGTTTTAGTTTCTGTTTGTAGGCTGGGAGCAACAAAATGGAGTCATGGTCAGACTTGCGAAAGGAGGGCGGAGAATAGCCTTGTATGCATCACGGAAGTTGGAATAACAGTGGTCCAGGATTTTACCAGCCCGGGTGGCACATTCGATATGCTGGTAAAATTTCAGGAGCCTTGTTCTTAAATTAGCCTTATTAAAATCCCCAGCCACAATAAATGCAGCCTCAGGATATGTGGTTTCCAGTTTACATAGAGTCCGATGAATTTCTTTCAGTGCCGTCGATGTATCAGCTTGAGGGGGGATGTACACGGCTGTGATTATAATCGAAGAGAATTCTCTTGGTAGATAATGCGGTCTGCATTTGATTGTAAGGAATTCTATGTCAGGTGAACAAAAGGACTTGAGTTCCTGTATGTTGTTATGATCACACCACGTCTCGTTAATCATAAGACACACACCCCCGCCCTTCTTACCAGAGAGATGTTTGTTTCTGTCGGCGCGATGCGTGGAGAAACCAGGTGGCTGTACCGACTCTGATAACGTGTCCTGAGTGAGCCATGTTTCCGTGAAGCAAAGAACGTTGCAGTCTCGAATGTCTCTCTGAAAGGCAACCCTCGATCGGATTTTCGTCTACTTTGTTGTCAAGAGACTGCATTGGCGATTAAAATACTCGGGAGAGGTGCACGATGCGCCCGTCGACGTAGCTTGACCAAAAGACCGGCGCGTTTCCCTCTTCTCCGGCGCCGCCGTTGTTTTGAGTAGCCACGTGCTATCCAGTCTGTTGTTGTGTTTGGGTTAACGAAGGAGAATCCTCTTTGGGAAAGTCGTATTCCTGGTCGTAATGTTGGTAAGTTGACGTTGCTCTTATATCCAATAGTTCCTCCCGGTTGTATGTAATAAAACTTAATATTTTCTCGGGGTAACAATGTAAGTAAGTACATAAAAAAACAAAATACTGCATGGTTTCCTGAGAACGTGAAGCGAGGCTGCCATCTCTGTCGGCGCCAATAACAGATCGTGTGTGTGCGTATGTGTGTCTCTTCTCAGTCCCCGCTGTTCCATAAGGTGTATTTTTACCTGTTTTTTAAATCTGATTCTAACTGCTTGCATCAGTTACCTGATCTGGAACTGTGTTCCTCCCATAGTCTGTTCTGGACTTGGGGATTGTGAAGAGACCTCTGGTGGAATGTCTTATGTGGTATGCATGGGGTATCCGAGCTGTGTGCTAGTAGTTTAAACAGACACTTCTGTGTATTCAGCATGTTAACACTTCTTAAAAAAACAAGTAGTGATGAAGTCAATTGCGGGTTTAGTGAATGCTTTTAGTTTTTGAAATATTTAGAACTTATTCCTTTTATCATTTCAGTCGCTGAATCTGAAGGATTGCATATTGTATTTGCTTATAGTCCCGTCTCTTGTACTTCCACGGTAAATGATTTGGGCATCTCTGTTGCTGATGAAGGAACGTGGACATCAAGTGGGTCGTCCACTCTCCTCTAATTCAATCAACAGATAATGGTTGAGTGTAAACCTTGCATAATAAATCAGTCTTCCACAAGATAGACTCAATCATTCCTCTCTACACATTTCTCATCCAGTGGATAAGCCGTTAGCAGATAATGGTTGAAAATAAACCCTAAGTGATGTGTCTGATCTGTATCGTGCTGATGAAGATGAACAGGGAGGCAGGTAACTGCTGAGCCTCTCTGCTATAGGGGGAGTACTGTGCTGATGCTTGGCTCCAGGACCATATGCAGAGGAAACTAACTCTGGAGAGGTTCCATAGAGGTGGGGATACCATGAAATTCTCCCCAATTTCGTGGTATCCAATTGGTAGTTACAGTCTTGTCCCATCGCTGCAACTGCCGTACGGTCTCGGGGGAGGCGAAGGTCGAGAGCCATGCATCCTCTGAAACACGACCCCACCAAACCGCACTGCTTCTTGACACACTGCCCGCTTAACCCGGAAGCCAGCTGCACCGATGTGTCGGAGGAAACGTCGTACACCTGACGACCGTGTCAGCATGCATGCGCCCGACCCGCCACAGGAGTCGCTAGCGATGGGACAAGGAAATTTCGGCCTGCCAAACCCTCTCCTAACCCGGACAACGCCGGGCCAATTGTGCACCGCCTCATGGGTCTCCCAGTCACGGCCAGCTGTGACACAGCCTTGGATCGAACCCGGGTCTGTAGTGACGCCTCAAGCACTGCGATGCAGTGCCTTAGACCGCTGCGCCACTCGGGAGGACCCCGCAAATTGATTTTAACAAACAATTGGTCCCCCAAAAACTGTGACCCTCCAGAGAATTTCTAAATCCTGGTGTGGCCCTCGAGTCAAAAAGTTTGCCCAACCCTGCTAGACAGTCACACAAGGAGCCTTAACAATGACTATACTTCGCAATAGCCTAAAACCTCAAGCCTCTTCATCCACATTATCTGAAAAACCTGGATAGATGAAGGCATATTAACATGCAGGCTTGCTTCTGTTTTACACTGCTGCTACTCGTGGTTTATTTTCCGTGCAGTCACTTTACAAATTATCTTGATTAACCTGTAGCCTCGCACATTGACTCGGTATCCCCTGTATATAGCCTCGTTATGTAATTCTCATGTTACTTTTTGATTTTATAAATATTTTCTTAACTCTACTTCTTGAACTGCATCGTTGGTTATAGGGCTTGTAAGTAAACATTTCACAATAAGGTGTGAAACACCTGTTGTATTTGGCGGAGGTGACAAATAAAATTTGATTTGACTTGCTTCTTCCACCTCTGTGTCACTTCTAACTCTGTCAACAGAGCCCTGGCTTTGACTTCAGTGGAGCAGAGATCTCTGGGAACGCTGCAGATGGTGGGCCAGCCTTCTACAGCTTGCAGAAGTAAAGTGACGTCAAACAGCAAGAGGGACCCACCTACTGTACAGTGTACCCAAGACTTTTGTCATATGGACACTTGTTGAGGCCTGCCCAAGGCCTAGGGGTGAAGAGATTGTACTGTACAAGGACTAGTGCTGCGTTCATAACCAACATAAGACTGGGGAAAATCCACTTGAACGGCCCTCCAACTGGTAATTACTAGTGGGAAACTCACCGATCACCCCTGAGCTCTGACTTCTCCCACATGCGGACCTCTGATGTCACCGACTAATGAAATTACCTCAACAGCATTTTCAGCAGTTAAACGTAAAAAAATAAAACTTTTTAACAGTAATTTCTTCACAAGCATGATAGCTGTACTTTTAGTTTATAGCTGATGCAGCCAATTTGAGTTTCTCAAACATTCAAAGCAAGTAAATGCATCCAACTGATATTTTCAATTTCATAACTTGTAATTACCACCTTCCCTCTTGGTTATGAACGCAGCATAAGAAGAGCAGTTGCCTTTGGGCAAAGAATGGTCAATGTGTTCTGAAACAATTAGAATATTCAGCCCTTTGAAACTGAACTTTAAGCCATAATAACATACAACCCCCACATCCTGCCTTTTCTCTGAGCCTGTGTGTTATTTAAGATTGGAGTTTTATTCTGCCAAAACTTTGTCATAGCAGACTTCCTTGCCATAATTCAGTTGACTAGCTGTCGGTATGGAACTCGTTTAAAAGTGGTCTTTATGGACGTGTGGTTTCAAAACATTGAAGACAGTGCAAGCACACAGCTTTTCAATATGGTTTTATTGAAAGGTCCAAACACATGGGTTAAACAGATATAGTTCCAACTCTTTTTTTTTTGAGGCAAAGTTTTCAAATTCCAGAACATCAACTTTATTTCAAATTCATAACAAAATACTTAGATCAATTGTGGTTGGCTATGGCCTCAGCACATCAAATACTTTAGTAAATGCAGATAAAACTAACTTCATTTCCTATATCTACTGTGCTTATCTAAGTGACTTAGTGCATTTTAGCATAATACAATGAATTCATTGTGTGAGTGGTTGTTTGCTAAAAAGGCTATGGTTTTCGCCACAAATCAAGATAATTCAACATCACATTTTGTAATAGCGATCGTGTTCATCTGTAACCATTGTTAGTTATATCGTCGTCACAGTAGATAATGGGGGTGTCATCCACAGCCAGTTTCCGCTCCAAGAGCGTGCTATCCTGCAAGCTAAAAAACAATACGTGTGAAGGATCGTTGATAGTTTCATCACATCACTGAGGAAACCGCAACAAAAACGCCCTCACAAGTACAAAAAAAAAGAAAATCGAAACAAAATATTTTTCATCACCTTGGGTAGAGGAGTGTGCATTTTTAGGCCAGTTCATCAACCTAGGGTGGAAGTTAAGGGTTTTGGGTCCGATTTCTTGGTTCCATTGTTTTGCATTTTCACAAAACCCTTCTCCCTCCTCTTCCACATAGTGGACTGAGGACCTAGGCGGTTCTATACTTCATTGCTTAAAACCAGCAACCACGATAGAATACTATGCAGAGTATTCATGTTGGTACTGATTCAGATAAGAACATACTGTATATACACGCGTGCAAGCATTTCAACCAGGAAGGATTTAACCTTCGCTAGGTGGCAGCGGATAAACCCACTCTTGACCGGGCATTACTCCCATAGTGTGCCTTTACAATGGCACCCTATTCCCTATAAAGAGCAATCCGCTCTTATCAAAAGTAGTGCACTGTATAGGGAATAGGGCGCCATTTCAGATGCACCCTTAGTCAATGAAGCAGATGTAGGCTAATAAATAGTGAGCTTATTCAAAAAGAACAGAACAACCAGGAGAAAGGGAAATAAAGAAAAGGTAACAGGTTTTTCCCCTTAAAGAACTACATCATCCATAATGCAGTTCTGTAAGGGAAATAGGTTAGTGGTGGAGGTGGGTGATCGTGTAGCAAAAGTAGAGTACAGGAAGTTGTTTTTTTTTTTTGGTTTTTTTGCTATTTTTCCATGTAAACTGAAAATCAGAACAATTGTTTAGGGGAGAAGAGGTGGTAGCCTACTTCTCCTTTTGTATCGGTGGTCACCCAGCCCCAGGGTTCAGTAGGCAGACTCGGGGATTGTGGGCATATGGGCAATCTTGTAATAGCTGTGTTTTAACGTGCGTTGCGTTCTGCCAGAGAGGATCCAACGAAGCCTCTGGCTGTTGGGCCTGGAGACCCTGGTGGTTGAATACTCAATGAGACACTTCATAACCAACTCGGTCACGATAACCAGGTCCCCTTCTCGGACCTGAGGAAACAAGAAGAAAAATTATTATTACGAAACACATCAGAGTATTAATTTATTTAAAAACCTGCCAATCAGAGAGCGTTAGTGCTGCTGCTGGTCTGTTTGCCCATTTATTCTCTGCATCATTCAAAACATCAGAGAGGGTTACCAATTCCAAAGATTAAACTCAACGTCTCTCCAAAGACATGATTAATCATCAACTTGCCTACATTTTCCATGAACCCGCAACATTAGGAAATCTGTTGGGCAACAGGCCTCCAACACACAGAGCAGCACAAACACTCCACCTCATAGCTAACAGTGGCTGTATCTCAAATGGACCCTTATTTCCTGTAGTCCACTACTTTTGACCAGGCCACATAGGTTACCATTTGGGACGCAGCCCCAGTGTAAACACCTTCCATTGCTGGGTTGTGTTCATTAGGCACCAAACGGGGAAACAAAAACACTCAAACAGGGAGAAACTACCTTGGACTTGTCCAATAAGAAACTCATTTTCTCTGAGCGGGTCTTTTCTCTCGTTTTCCGTTGCAAAACATTTCAAACGTTTTCCGTTGTATGCCCTAATGAACAAGACCCTGGTTAGTGTTCTGGTTACAACAGACATGTTTGGGGAGTGATATGACACTGGGTGGTAGCCCGAGTCCCAGATCTGTTTGTACTCTCTTGCCAACTCCTATGCCCAATGTTTGGTGTGACGACATAGGCGCAAGACAGTACAAACACCTGAGACCAGGCTATCTGGCTAGACTGGACAGTAAACACTCACAGTGAGTTGCTGCTGGAGAGACTGGAAGGCGTTTAGCAGCTTGTCTACGTGCTCATGGTCATGCTGCTCCTGAAGCTCCAGAGCCAACAAGGACAGGGCAAGCAGAGAGGGCTGTGGAGAGAGGAGGGGAGGGGGGGGAGAGAGAGGGAATAGAGCGAGGGAAAGAGACATTAGGTTTACATGAAAGCTACACATTAAGAGGGATATTTGTATACATCAACATTTTACAGTTGGTTTGAAACTATTTTGAGTATGTTTTTCCACCCACACACTCAAAGCACATCAACCCCCAACCCCTTTCACAAGTGCCCTGCCCAAAATAGACCTAGATCCAATGTCACAACATGAACTAGCTACATACACCCCTTGCTCCTGTATTCTACAGTCAAGTTAAATCAGTTTGCTTTGACACATAGTATTGAGAGATTCTAAATGAGACCAAAATAGATTTGTTTTGACACACAGAACTACAGTATCTTACCTTGACTTTGGAGAAAGTGAAAGAGCAATGGCAGGCTTTCAGCTGGGCTTCTAGTCTCTCAATGTTCAGGATATCCTTGCTATGGAGAGAAAATGTGTTTTAATAATGTCTGTTCAAGGTGTTTGTCAAGTCTTTTATAAAGCATAAGAGCTAAAGAGAAATGTCCATATGTAATGGACATAATAAATAAATATATGAAACTATATATGAAACTGAGTTTAAGATAAATGCATCAACGTTAATCCCCATTATCCAACCACTACTTTTAGAGAGCATGTGTGAACACAAGCCATCAGAAAGGCTCAATCAGCTACGGCCTGATAATGAACAAATAATGCAAAAGGGGCTTTAGTTATTAACCTAGTTCACAAGTTGACTGCAGGTATTTATTTAAAAATAACATCACACAGTGATACCCTGGTATACACTACGGGTGTCAAACTCATTTTGTGCCGGGGGCCGAAGTCAGTCTTCCACGAAGCCTGGTGGGCTGCACTAATATGTGGTGATTATTAACGAGCTGGACAGTCAAGAAACTATGAATATAGGTCATTATTATTTAGTCAGTCAAGAAACTATGAATATAGGTCATTATCATTTAGTCAGTCAAGAAACAATGAATATAGATAATTTAGTCAAGAAACAATGAATATAGATAATTTGGTCAATAAACTATGAATATAGGTCATTATCTTATAGTCAGTCAAGAAACTATGACTATAGGTCATTATCTTATAGTCAGTCAAGAAACTATGAATATAGGTCATTATCATTTAGTCCATCAAGAAACTATGAATATAGGTCATTATCATTTAGTCCATCAAGAAACTATGAATATAGGTCATTATTTAGTCAATCAAGAAACTGAATATAGGTCATTATCATTTAGTCAGTCAAGAAACTATGAATATAGATCATTTAGTCAAGAAACTATGAATATAGATAATTTGGTCAATAAACTATGAATATAGGTCATTATCATTTAGTCCATCAAGAAACTATGAATATAGGTCATTATCATTTAGTCCATCAAGAAACTATGAATATAGGTCATTATCATTTAGTCAGTCAAGAAACTATGAATATAGGTCATTATCATTTAGTCCATCAAGAAACTATGAATATAGGTCATTATCATTTAGTCCATCAAGAAACTATGAATATAGGTCATTATTTAGTCAGTCATGAAACTATGAATATAGATCATTTAGTCAAGAAACTATGAATATAGGTCATTATCATTTATACAGTCAAGAAACTATGAATATAGGTCATTATCATTTATACAGTCAAGAAACTATGAATATAGGTCATTATTTAGTCAGTCAAGAAACTGAATATAGATAATTTAGTCAAGAAACTATGAATATAGATAATTTAGTCAGTCAATAAACTATGAATATAGGTCATTATCATTTAGTTAGTCAAGAAACTGAATATAGGTCATTATCATTTAGTCAGTCAAGAAACTATGAATATAGGTCATTATCATTTAGTCAGTCAAGAAACTATGAATATAGGTCATTATCATTTAGTCAGTCAAGAAACTATGAATATAGGTCATTATTTAGTCAGTCAAGAAACTATGAATATAGGTCATTATCATTTAGTCAGTCAAACTATGAATATAGATAATTTAGTCAAGAAACTATGAATATAGGTCATTATCATTTAGTCAGTCAAACTATGAATATAGATCATTTAGTCAAGAAACTATGAATATAGGTCGGTTTGGTTTTAGTCATTTTAAAGTATACCGAGTTGGTTCCTTTGTTTGTTTTTTTCCCCCTCAAACCACCTGCCGGATTGGACACCCTTGTGATAGACACCCCTGTTATGGACCCCCAATGTCGGATCCGGTCCATGTGCCGTATGTTTGACACCCGTGGTAAATACACGGTTTACCGTCCAAGCCTACACTCGTCGTACCAGTCATCTTCAAGCGTGTCCTGTATGCGGCTGTAGAACAGCCTGAGGAAGTGGAGCGCTGTCGGGGCTTTGACCTTCCAGTAGAGCTTCTCCAGAATGATCTTCTCCATCCTCATCATGTCAGACACGGTGAAGCGGTTCTGGCTGATCCGGATCAGCTCGTTGGCCATGGGAACATTCTTCTCCTCCTCCGAGGTCTTCACAGCGATGTAGAAACAGGACAGGCCCACGCATGACAGGTGCTTTGGCTGGATCTGGGGATGGGAGAAGAATGAGAGGAATGTTATTTACCAAATGGTGGAAGCTAATGGTCATATTGATAGTTAATGAATATAATTTATTCGATTTTGGAGGTTTTATCTTTGAAATATTTTCACAGTGAAGACATGTAGAACATTCTGATATTACAGAATATACCTAATAGATGGATGATTTTAGTAACAGTCATTTGTTTCCCTGTCTGTATTGCTTACTCACCCTAAAACCAAATGAATAAAAGACCCATTTTAATCAATTCTAAATCAAACCCCGTCTGATGTCCAGGTCTTACCTTCATGACAGCGAGGAAGCGATCCAGCAGGTTGACGGCCAG
Organism: Brachymystax lenok tsinlingensis; assembly: GCA_030435695.1. Lineage (NCBI taxonomy): Eukaryota > Metazoa > Chordata > Actinopteri > Salmoniformes > Salmonidae > Brachymystax > Brachymystax lenok. The sequence goes on from CM059789.1 coordinate 7,792,259, forward strand.
GGAGAAGGTCTCTGCGCTGAAGCCAAAGAACCTGGTCAGAGACAGGAGGTCCTTCACCTCGTACTCCCTGAGCCGGGTGGTCATCCTCAGGCCGTTGTCATGGGCCGTCTCAATGATCCTCAGCCCGCTCAGCTTGGGCTGGTACCTGAACTCCTGGTCAGTCAGAGCCTTCAACTGCACGGCAAAGGGCAGAGCCCCTGGTCCAGTCACTGTGGGAAGCATCTATCGAGAGGGAAAGGAGAGAATGTATTAATAATTAATGGGAATTGATTATAGAATGTTTCAAATCAACTTCATGAGCACGGTCACTGTTACCATCTGTTGAAGGAGGACAGACTGTATGGCGTTAACACATTATTTCAAGGGAATTGATAAATAAGAGCTTTCCATAGTTAAGATAGTCATCATTCCATCAGTGGAATAGTATTGATAGTAACATTTGATATCAACTTGATGATTAAGCATGAGTAGCCTAGCCTACTTTTATTTGAGGTGAATTTAAAACAATTTTGGGGGGGATGTTCTGGCAATACACAATGGTACTGGTACGTTGGAAACATGTTACATGATATTTAGGAGATGTTACTGTCCAAGGTCGCTACTCTTTCCTAGTAGAGACAATGATGTTCCTTTTATCCATTGATCTAGATCAGGAATATTCAACTGGGGCTCCACCAAAATATATTTTTTTTAAAGTAGGGAAATATATTTTGTATATGTATATATGTATATATATATATATAGCTAGAAACAAACGTTTTATTATACCTAAAGTTGAAAATATATATTTTATATATGTTTTTTTGTATATCTAATATTTGATCAAATGACACTCATTGGAGTATCTGACATTGGCTTAGAAAAGGTTTGGCATGGGCCCTCAAATCCTCAAAAAGTTCTACAGCTGTATCAATGAGAGCATCTTGACTGGCTGCATCACTACTTGGTATGGCAAAAGCACCGAGCTGGATCGCATGGCGCTACAGAGGGTGGTGCGGACAGCCCAGCACATCACTGGGGCTGAGCCCCCTGCCATCCAGGACCTCTATCAGGCGGTGTGAAAGGAAGGCCCGTAGACTCCAACCAGCCATGGACTGTTTTCTCTGCTTCCGCACGGCAAGTGGATCAAGTCTGACACCAACAGGCTCCTGAACAGCTTCTATCACCATGCCATAAAACTGCTAAATAGCTAACTAAATGGCGACACGGACTTATTTTTGCACTGCCTATGAACACTCACAGGGCCCTACGCACACTGACACTACAACACACATACAAACGCTCAATCATTTGCTAAAAACCTCTATCGATCCAGTATCCCTGCACACTGCAAATATGGTACTGGAACTGACCCTGTATATAGTATGTTTACTTAATCGTGTTCACATCATTTTTTTATATCTCGTGTGTTTTTGGTTCTACCTTGGTATTTGTAGTATTACTTTATTGATTACTGCATTGTTGGGGTTAGAGTTCACAAGAAAGGCATTTCACTGTACTTGTGTTGGTGACATTAAAACTGGGGAAAACACCAGGTAACTACCAGTGCGGAAAGCGCCGGTAAACCTTTCTTGACTTGGACATTCATTTTTGCCAACACACGCCAGCCGTTGTTTGACCAGCTAAACAGCTTGCTCTTATCGAAAATATGTTACCCTTTGAGCTAATACGCTATGTTTGAGTTTACACTTCATCTTCCAAATATATAAAAGTTGAGAGGTCCAAATCATTTCAAACTCAAATGTTGATTACTTCACCTGATAATACTTATGGTGGGGATTCATGGGTCACCGGTTTAGCTGGGAAAGATAAGATTGAACCCCCCTGATCTAAACTAACGTTAGATTAATTATAATATAGTCCTTATTCACTACTGGTCCCTGTCACCACGATCTCTTTAATTGTCATTGAACCGGATTGAACTGGTCTGAATCCTACTATAGGGGTCGCAATTTACTACTGCATGGGGGCATGTCTGGACATGTCAACAAGTTCACATACACCCACCAAAAGGGTTATAATGATCTCTGTGTAAACCAACTAGCAATCCAGTTCAAATGGACAATACCCAGAACTATTTAAAATCTAGAACCGACTGGTTTATAATAGTGATGTGAACAAGTAAGGCCCTTGCGCCAGTGCGTCATTACATAGGCAGCGTGACGTGTCAGGACATGTTCCCTGCCCATAGAGACCCATGGAAAACCCGAGACACCGATAGTAGTAACTTAAAACACAGCTAACACTACAACGTATACGATTCTCCTCCAAATAATACCCTTCTACATTATAAATTGATGTTAGTGTTATATTTTAATCTAAAAAATAAAATAAAAAACACACAGATTATTCACACAACAGGCGGTTTTAAGAGTTGAAGGCACAGCAAGTGTACAGTAGGCCATGGCAAAATACACCGGTAGGCCGTCGAGGCTACAAAAGAACTAAACGAACATGTAGGATATCGTTGAAACAATATGGCTAGACAACGATATGGTTTAACATTGTACTTAGAAGTTGGACACCAAAGAAAGAGGTATAATGGTGAAAAGGAGGGCTCTTACCTTGTCTTTGATATGACGAGGAGCGTTGGTTGTTGAGGTGGACAGTATCCAAGCGGATTAAATATATAGTTTCAGGAAAAGAAAGGTTAAGATGACAGTATGTACTTTCAATCAGACCGCTGTAAGCAAACGTAATTTCTCCTCCTATACACACCCCTTACCCTTGGCGTAAGGCGAAAGGAAAGGGTTTTTCAGCCTTTAGTACTAATCCAGACCATGCCCAAAAATAGCAAGGTCTAATTGGCCAATGTTGAAACGATACTCCCTACTTCTTAGTTTTCATTCGATACAAACCCATCAATCAGCAAGAAAGTCACGCCCTTCCCAGTACTGGGTGGGGTTATGTTATCATGAGGAGATCCCTTCTTTAGAGAAAGAACAACCGGGCACCATGGAATGCAGAGTTCCATTCGAAAGCACTGTGCAATCTCCAGGATATGTATTGTGCCATATTGTGGACACGCTGAACAGTTTGTTGCAGACTGTTTTTGGTTGACCAATGTAAACGGCATCTCCAGAATAATTATAAATTGTAAATAGAATGTTTTTAAATTATTTATGAACCATTACACATATGGGTTCAAACAACCATTTGCAGATTGGCTTTAATCTATAACATTTTCACAATTAATGTAAAACCAACAATTCAAAACTAAGTCTATTTGGTAACTGGAAACTAGTAGCTCTGCGTCTGGACTATTTAGTCATTGGTCTGGACTCTGGAACATTCTAGAAAGCCAGGGGCTCAGGGAAAGAGTGCAGTGGCTCGCTCTGACACCCTGTTAGTCTGTATGGACATGAGAAGAGGTAAAAAAAAAAAAAAAGTTCATAGCTGTCAGAATGCATTCATTAACATTGAATCAAAGAAGGGTGAAGACAATTTTTCAAAGTATTTTTTATTCATAGCGAGCAAATACTAATCTATACAAGATAGGGTATAACCGATAACTTTTATAAGACAACATATTTTAAGATATTATAGTTAAACTCTTGGACACTTCAGGATAATATTAATATTTTTCAGTATAGTTTTAGTGTCTCGTTTTGTTCTGTCAGAATATTGTTGTCAATTTCAGACAAATTCAACAACACACCTTAATGATTAATCTATAGCCATCTATAGCCATCAAATGATACATCCCCAACTGTTAACACCACCGCACAAATCTCATTATTAATTAAGTAGGTATACTAATCCATAGATCACATGGGGGGGTCCACAAAGTCAGTATGTTAAATCAAGTTCTTATTCCTTATAAATAGACAACCCTAACAACATCTTGCAGGTTGCAGCACCCTTAATAAAACTCTTACATTACAATTTCACAGTGTAATAAGACAAGTTACTGGTCAACGGAAATAAATAGAACCAGGGGGAACTTTGGTTTTAGAAGTGGGGGCACAGTTATATATTTTTTGTTATCCAGTCAGATATACACTCCAAACAGCCTACCCGACCGCTCAGAGGCGTCCGCATGGTCCTAAAGCACACCATTGCCTCGTTTTGTATCACATTCCAATGATAAAACAATTTCAGAATTTCCCCCTGTCCCCAGTGAAAGTTGCACCCCTAATTAGAACAGTAACCTGGGTGGGGGCCCTGACCTAGACAACAGCAAGGAAAGCACATTCGTTAATCAAATTAATGTATAACCTCTGGGGGCTTTTAATCTGAACATTGTTATTTTATAGCCTGGGTGCCAGTCTGCTTCTGCTCTCTTGCCAACTGCTTTCTAGAATGGAAACAGACTGGCACCCAGGCTAGTTATCTAATGCTTATTTAAGAAAACCATCTGTAAAATGCCATGCAGAGCAGCATGCTGTAGAGAAGGGCTATTTAACTCTGACCCTATGAGGTCCGGAGCCTGCGGGCTTTCTGTTCTACCTAATAATTAATTGCACACAGCTGGTGGCCCAGGTCTAACTCAGTCCCTGATGAAAGGGGAACAATAATGACCACGTTTACATGTACACCAATATCCCGTTATTATTCGGGATACTCAAGTATTCTGTTTTTGAGTTAACGCATATAAACAGCATATCTCATTTACAATAACCCGAAAAAGCTTGTAACCGGTTATGATAAACCCGGATAAGATGCCTGGGATATGATCAGTGGCGTCCCGTCATTCAAGGCAGGGGCGGCTTTGAGCCCCACATTTTTTTGGGGTTGCCTGTTTTGCATGTTATTTTGGCATTAATACGTGTCACAAATCAGTTTGCAAACAATGTAAAAAAATTGTTGAGTTAATAAAGCCACATACATGGTCTCTTTTTTTCTTTCTTGAGTAAGGCAGCTCCAAAATGCAGGTGTTTCAGCTTAGCTAAGTGCTGTCTGTGTTGGTGGAGCAGCCAGCGGAAAATACAGTGTAGGGGTTGGTAGTGTTCTCTAGTTGCGCCGTGATTGACTCAGTGTTCTGTCACTCATGGGGACACTATGTTACCACCAAATCTAAGGGTAGAGCTAAAAAATTCAAGCCCCTTGAGTGCTGCCATAGACTTACATAAGAAGTGCCCTTCCAAGAAGGCTCAAGGTCATTGGCCACAGATAAAATGACGTCAAATCACATTATATCTACAGTGGCTTTGATTTGACTTCAAAATCTTAGCTAGCAGTAATCATCAGGAATCAAGTCGACAATCTACTGGTAAATCATTTTTAATCCTTGTCATATAAAGATAAATAATGAAGATAAAACGTTTCGGTGGTCATCGACCATTGGACATAAACATCTACCTTCTTGTCCTTTGTGCTGTTGTCTATGCACAATAATGTTTTTACCATGTTTTGTGCTGCTACCATGTTGTTGTCATGTTGTGTTGCTCCCATGCTGTGTGGTCATGTGTTGCTGCCTTGCTATGTTGTTGTCTTAAGTCTCTCTTTATGTAGTGTTGTGTTGTATCTCTTGTCGTGATATGTGTTTTGTCCTATATTTATATATATATTTTTAAATCCCAGCCCCCGTCCCCGCAGGAGGCCTTTTGCCTTTTGGTAGGCCGTCATTGTAAATAAGAATGTGTTTTTAACTGACTTGCCTTGTTAAATAAAGGTTAAAGAAAAAAAAGTTGGAAATCGCAAAATTCAACGATGAGTGGTTTGGAGGGAATCAGTGGCTAACTGCAAGCACAGCAAAGCAATCACTAGCCTGCTATTCAGTGAAGTGGGTGTGTGGTCCAAAGTCTGGGTTTAAGGGTCTCTTTTCCAAGTTTAATATGATAAACATTCAACACTGGCCATGCTGTCAATCCAGAATAATTTCTGCCGTGCTCAAAACAACTGTTAACTTGGAACTGGGAAATCTGACTTCAGTTAGTTCAAGACAACTGGGAACTCTGAAAAAACGAGCTTGGACTGGGAAAATACGTTTTGAACGGTCATCCAACTCGGAATTGTAAGTGTGAACTCTGGCCTCTTTCTAGAGCTACGACCTGAAGATCACTGACGTCATCATGATTCAACCTTGTTTTTTTCCAGAGTTCCCAGTTGTCTTGAAAGCACCATAAATCTAGAGAATGACAGACTTTGCTTACGAAGTTTGATGACAAAATTTGCACATGAAGGACTGCCGCGCCACCTTCCTGTTCATGTGAGCACAGCACAACAAGGGTCCAAAAATGTATTGTATGCTGCTGCATAAATGATGTAATATGCCAGGGAGATATGATTACTGTAGCTAAGAAAGTAATACGAAGTGTATGTTGTGTAGTAAACTTTTAGTAGCCCATGTGCCTCACCCTAATCATTTGGTCTATTTACCCCTCTTAATTTCACCTACTGTTCTGACTTGGTGGTGCACACGTAGCCTATAACCTGTTTAAGAGAAATGTAATCATTGAATATTGTAAGAGCTTTCATTGTCTGTTTATCTGCCCCCTTTATTTATTCTACAGTTCTGACTTGGTGTACAGGGAGAACACTGTAAGAACGTCCCATGTTCTGAATTCTGTCGCAACACATTTAAAAAATGCTGAACAAGTAGTTATATTGACTAGTCCGTCCTAGCTCGCTCATGAATGTCTTAATCGAAATTACAGATTGCCTCTTATACATAGTTTGTACATCTCAAATGCAACCCAGTTCAGTAGAAACCACATTTGTTTAAGCAAGTCAGCCATATCAGCTACAGTTGAAGTCGGAAGTTTACATACACCTTAGTCAAATATATTTAAAACTTTTTTCTATTTCACAATTCCCGACATTTAATCCTAGTAAAAATTCCCTGTCTTAGGTCAGTTAGGATTACCACTTTATTTTAAGAATGTGAAATGTCAGAATAATAGTATAGAGAATTATTTATTTCAGCTTTTATTTCTTTCATCACATTCCCAGTGGGTCAGAAGTTTACATACACTCAATTAGTATTTGGTAGCATTTCCTTTAAATAGTTTAACTTGGGTCAAATGTGTCGGGTAGCCTTCCACAAGCTTCCCACAATAAGTTGGGTGAATTTTGGCCCATTCTTCCTGACAGAGCTGGTGTAACTGAGTCAGGTTTGTGGGCCACCCTGCTCGCATACGCTTTTTCAGTCCTGCCCACACATTTTCTATGGGATTGAGGTCAGGGCGCTGTGATGGCCACTTCAATACCTTGACTTTGTTGTCCTTAAGCCATTTTGCCACAACTTTGGAAGTATGATTGGGGTCATTGTCCATTTGGAAGACCCATTTGCAACCAAGCTTTAACTTCCTGACTGAGGTCTTGAGATGCTGCTTCAATATATCCACATTATATTCCTTCCTCATGATGCCATTTATTTTGTGAAGTGCACCAGTCCCTCCTGCAGCAAAGCACCCCCACAACATGATGCTGCCACCCCCCGTGATTCACGGTTGGGATGGTGATCCTCGGCTTGCAAGCCTCCCCCTTTTTCCTCCAAACATAACGATGGTCATTATGGCCAAACAGTTATATTTTTGTTTCATTAGACCAGAGGACATTTCTCCAAAAAGTATGATCTTTGTCCCCATGTGCAGTTGCAAACCGTAGTCTGGCTTTTTTTTATGGCGGTTTTGGAGCAGTGGCTTCTTCCTTGCTGAGCGGCCTTTCAGGTTATGTCGATATAGGACTCGTTTTACTGTGGATATAGATACTTTTGTACCTGTTTCCTCCAGCATCTTCACAAGGTCCTTTGCTGTTGTTCTGGGATTGACTTACACTCTTCGCACCAAAGTACGTTCATCTCTAGGAGACAGAACGCATCTCCTTCCTGAGCGGTATGACGGCTGCGTGGTCCCATGGTGTTTATATTTGCGTACTATTGTTTGTACAGAACGTGGTACCTTCAGGCGTTTGGAAATTGCTCCCAAGGATGAACCAGACTTGTGGAGGTCTACATTTTTTTTCTGAGGTCTTGGCTGATTTCTTTTGATTTTCCCATGATGTCAAGAAAAGAGGCACTGAGTTTGAAGGTAGGCCTTGAAATACCTCCACAGTTACACCTCCAAATGAGTCAAATTATGTCAATTAGCCTATCAGAAACTTCTAAAGCCATGACATAATTTTCTGGAATTTTCCAAGCTGTTTAAAGGCACAGTCAACTTAGTGTATGTAAACTTCTGACCCGCTGGAATTGTGATACAGTGAATTATAAGTGAAATAATCTGTCTGTAAACAATTGTTGGAAAAATTACTTGTGTCATGCACAAAGTATATGTCCTAACCGACTTGCCAAAACTATAGTTTGTTAACAAGAAATTTGTGGAGTGGTTGAAAAACGAGTTTTAATGACTCCAACCTAAGTGTATGTAAACTTCCGACTTCAACTGCATGTTTCGTTTTAAAGGCAGCAAATGAGGCTGAATGAACTGTTCCGCTGCCAGACAAGGCTCCGCTGATAGCCAGGTGTAGCAGTGGTGTTGGGACTGTGACAGATTTATGTAGGCCCTAACAGTAAACATCTTATCCCGTTTACTGTTGTTTCTGCAGTCTGCACAGGCTCTCTTTCGCATATCATGGATATTGTGTGATGATGTTTTCACCTGATTGTCAAACAAATCACTTAAAAAAGTAGGCTACCTGCGCAGTTCCATCCACCATAATAATTCCATAATAATTTAGCCTACTGTAAATAATTTACTACTGGCTACTTTCACCCCTAATTTAGAAAAGTTTCTGCTTATAATTTCCTACATTTGGTAGGCCATTTGTTTTGTCAACTATAGTTTGATTCGTGCAGCGAATCTCTTCTGTCATTATTTATTGCCCCAGAAGACTAAATAAAGTAGTGGCTCACCAGAATAATGTTTTACATCGATAGAAAGATTAGGCTACTAATGCATTCAAATGAACACCTGTAAAGTTGTTTCTGGTTTAAGGGAGAAAACGAAATAACTCCAAAACAGTGGAAAGCTTGGTCTTGTGCAAAATGTCCAAAACATGTCATCAGTTTGAAGGGTTTTAAGGAAATGAAAACCTTATAAAATGCCAAAACAAGTTTCTGATAAGACTTCAGTTGGACTTGGGTGCATGTTTGATGTGGTTGAAATACTGTCTGCTTGCATAACGGTGTCAAAGATAATGCATCACACGTGCATTTGCATTTTATCAAGAAATGCTGAAAGAAAGAAATTATTATTCTCCACTCCTGTTTCCCAGCCAAAATTAACATTTGTTGTATAATTTCACTGCAAGAAATTAATAATTCTGCAAAAGTTAATATTATATTACACTACATGAGGTTATAAGCTTACACTCAGTGTCCATATTTCAGTTACTAAATCATTTAAGCCATATACAGTATATCACAAAAGTGAGTACACCCCTCACATTTTTGTAAATATTTGAGTGTATCTTTTCATGTGACAACACTGAAGAAATGACACTTTGCTACAATGTAAAGTAGTGAGTGTACAGCTTGTATAACAGTGTAAATTTGCTGTCCCCTCAAAATAACTCAACACACAGCCATTAATGTCTAAACCGCTGACAACAAAATCTTCTTATAGCCCAGGCCATCTTTATGTAGAGCAACAATTCTTTTTTTCAGATCCTCAGAGAGTTCTTTGCCATGAGGTGCCATGTTGAACGTCCAGTGACCAGTCAGTATGAGGAAGTGTGAGAGCGATGACACCAAATTTAACACACCTGCTCCCCATTCACACCTGAGACCTTGTAACACTAACGAGTCACATGACACTGGGAAGTGAAAATGGCTAATTGGGCCCAATTTGGACATTTTCACTTAGGGGTGTACTCACTTTTGTTGCCAGCGGTTTAGACATTAATGGCTGTGCGTTGAGTTATTTTGAGGGGACAGCAAATTTACACTGTTATACAAGCTGTACACTCACTACTTTACAATGTAGCAAAGTGTCATTTCTTCAGTGTTGTCACATGAAAAGATATACTCAAATATTTACAAAAATGTGAGGGGTGTACTCACTTTTGTGATATACTGTACTTAAATGAGGAATATTCCGTTTATTCATGGATACAGGGATACTCATGAGCGGGATATCAAAGGTGATGTAAACATCTTATCCCGAATAAGACCTTAAGCAGGATATGAGCTATATTATTCAGAATACTGTGCACATGTAAACATGGTCAATTTAAAAATGCAGTGGAACTGTCTTTGAGGTCCAGAGTTGAGTTTGACGGCTTTAGAGCATCAGCTTTAATTGAACCGAGTTCGCATCCCAAATGGCACCCTATTCCCTATATAGTGCACTACTTTATAGCCCTATAGATAGCCTATATACTTTCTAAGTATTAGAGAACGAGTTTAATAATATGCTAAGCTTGTCCTGCACTGTATGGAAGACTCCAGGACCAGGTATTGGTAGGAACATCACTTGAAGAGTTCAGAAAGGAGAGCACATCACAGCAAGGGGTCCGTCCCAAATGGCACTCTATTCCCTATGTAGTGCACTACTTTTGACCAGGGGCTTAGGCCAAAAGTAGTGCACTACATAGGGAATAGAGTGTCACTTGGGACTCACAGGATTGTACAAAAATGAAGCTTTGAATCACGCTGTAAAAAATAGTAAGCTCAATAGATTGTTAATAGTTAAATCAGGGGGGGAAGAACAGAACAGCCATCCTTCTGGCGTGGTAGAAAGTCAGTCTTCTAATTTAAATTCCTTCCTGATGTTAGGGAGCACGCAGACGGAAGACTAAAGAAGCTATGAAAAAAGAAAAAGAAAAAGCTCAGGTCATTGATTTGAACAGGAGACAAGGAGACAGGCTAGCCTACAAGAGTATACATTCTGCATGCCCAGGAAAGTCATGATAAATGAACAGAACATAAAACTACACTACTTTCTGTAAACCTCTACTCACTGGGGAATGAATACTGTACATTTATGGACATGAAGATGATGGTTATGTGACTAAAAGTAGTCTATAAGTAAGTTAATATTTTGATGACCAGTATTTTGCATATGCCAATCCCTAGATTAACTGTTTATTACATAACTGACCTTTGATTGAAACAGGTTAAAACTATGACAATACATGCTATTCATTGATTCATTGCCTGGGAACAATAAAACAATCTCCCCTATGTAACTCAGATAACCCAGGCTTACTGGAGAAATAAAAAAACTAGCCTGGTCACAGATCTGTTTTTGCTCTTGTCAACTCCACTGCTCATTGTCAGGCCATACATGCTGGAGTGGGCATGATAGCACAAACACACTAGCACTCAGGCTAAAATAAAACCTTCAGAGCAAAGTAATGGGTGGAGGAAATTCAGGGTTGGGAAACAACATTCATGACCCACAAACACCACAGTCAACCAGGTCTTGGGTATTTTAAGACACGCTACTATAAAGCCTGCTGCTGTAGGATATGGTTGCATCATTTCATGCAATACAGTTGCCTGGTTACCCAAACTCCTTGCTCTGTCCAAATGCTACGCCACACCCACAGACATTAGATTCTTCTCCGCAATGAGTCTGGATCTGACGATTTCTAGAATGGAAATCAATTTTAGACTGTCTGATTGGTCCCAGAAACCGATGTGTTGGGCCAGGGCCAGAACACACGTGGGTAAAGCGTTTCTTTGATACATTGATTGGTTATCAATGATCCAATCTTTGATGACTATGTCTTGTACAACACCCCTCATTTTGACCTCACCACAAACTACTTAAATGATGCCAGTCTCAGACTGAAGTATGTAGCGAACGATAGAGCAGTGGAATAATTCAGTTTGAGTCGTCAGGCAAGTGATACAGAGGACAGAGAAGTAAAGTACAGGCAAGTGATCAGTGTGGCTGGTAAAACCCATTAATTGTATCTATACATTCATTATAGGCTGCAAATATACAGCATTGATAAAAACCATGATTCGCCTTCTGAAGTCCCAGAGCAATGCATACACGGCCCAAGTGAACTCCGTTTGACTTCTTGATTGGAATGAAAAGGCATACAGAGGTCTTCTCCTCTTTCCCTTGATCAGTAACATTCAGAGAGAAAACAGCAGTCAGAGGCAGGTCCTTCAGCTCTGTAAACCATAGCTCCTCTCAACCTTTTACCTTTGCATATTTCATTCAAATTGTATAGAATGGTCGCTGTCACCCTTATTGCTTAGTATAAACTCAGCAAAAAAAAGAACCGTCCTCTGACTGTCAACTGTGTTTATTTTCAGCAAACTTAACATGTGTAAATATTTGTATGAACATAACAAGATTCAACAACTGAGACAAAATGAACAAGTTCCACAGACATGTGACTAACAGAAATGGAATAACGTGTCCCTGCATTAAGTACTGCAGTGCATCTCCTCCTCATGGACTGCACCATATTTGCCAGTTCTTGTTGTGAGATGTTACCCTACTCTTCCACCATGGCACCTGCAAGTTCCCGGACATTTCTGGGGGGAAGGGCCCTAGCCCTCACCCTCCGATCCAACAGGTCCCAGACGTGGATCCGGGCTCTTCGCTGGCCATGGCAGAACACTGACATTCCTGTCTTGCAGGAAATCACGCACATAACGAGCAGTATGGCTGGTGGCATTGTCATGCTAGAGGGTCATGTCAGGATGAGCCTGCAGGAAGGGTACCACATGAGGGAGGAGGATGTCTTCCCTGTAACGCACAGCGTTGAGATTGCCTGCAATGACAACAAGCTCAGTCCGATGATGCTGTGACACACCGCCCCAGACCATGACGGACCCTCCACCTCCAAATCGATCCAGCTCCAGAGTACAGGCCTTGGTGTAACGCTCATTATTTCGACGATAAACGCGAATCCAACCATCACCCCTGGTGAGACAAAACCGTGACTCATCAGTGAAGAGCACTTTTTGCCAGTCCTGTCTTGTCCAGCGACGGTGGGTTTGTGCCCATAGGCGACGTTGTTGCCGGTGATGTCTGGTGAGGACCTGCCTTACAACAGCCTATTGCGGACAGTCTGAGCACTGATGGAGGGATTGTGTGTTCCTGGTGTAACTCGGGCAGTTGTTGTTGCCATCCTGTACCTGTCCTGCAGGTGTGATGTTCGGATGTACCGATCCTGTGCAGGTGTTGTTACACGTGGTCTGCCACTGCGAGGACGATCAGCTGTCTGTCCTGTCTCAGCATCAGCATCATACAGCATCATAACATACCAGACTCTAACTAGCTACAGCATCATAACATACTGGAATACCTAGCTACAGCATAAAATACTGGACTCTACCTAGCTACAGCATCATAACATACTGGACTCAACATAGCAACATCATAATACCATGCTTGACTCTACCTACAGCATCATAACATACTGGACTCTACCTAGCTACAGCATCCTAACATACTGGACTCTACCTAGCTACAGCATAACATACTGGACTCTACCTAGCTACAGCATGATGACATACTGGACTCTACCTAGCTACAGCATCATAATATACTGGACTCTACCTAGCTACAGCATCATAACATACTGGAATACCTAGCTACAGCATAACATACTGGACTCTACCAAGATACAGCATCATAACATACTGGACTCTACCTAGCAACAGCATCATAACATACTGGACTCTACGTAGCTACTGTATCATAACATACTGGACTCTACCTAGCTACAGTATAACATACTGGATTCTACCTAGCTACCGCATGTTATCATACTGGACTCTACCTTGCTACAGCATCATAGCATACTGGACTCAAACTAGCTACAGCATCATAACATACTGGACTACCTAGCTACAGCATCATAACATACTGGACTCTACCTACCTACAGCATAACATACTGAACTCTACCTAGCTACAGCATCATAACATACTGGACTCTACATACTTACAGCATCATAACATACTGGACTACCTACCTACAGCATAACATACTGGACTCTACCTAGCTACAGCATCATAACATACTGGAATACCTACCTACAGCATAACATACTGGACTCTACCTAGCTACAACATAACCCACTGGACTCTACCTAGCTACAGCATCATAACATACTGGACTCTACCTAGCTACAGCATCATAACATACTGGACTCTACCTAGCTACAGTATCATAACATACTGGACTACCTACCTAGCTACAGTATCATAACATACTGGACTACCTACCTACAGCATAACATACTGGACTCTACTTAGCTACAGCATCATAACATACTGGACTCTACCTAGCTACAGTATCATAACATACTGGACTCTACCTAGCTACAGTATCATAACATACTGGACTACCTAGCTACCGCATCATAACATACTGGACTCTGCCTAGCTACAGCATAACATACTGGACTCTGCCTAGCTACAGCATCATAACATACTGGACTCTGCCTAGCTACTGCATAACATACTGGACTCTGCCTAGCTACAGCATAACATACTGGACTCTGCCTAGCTACAGCATCATAACATACTGGACTCTGCCTAGCTACTGCATAACATACTGGACTCTACCTAGCTACAGCATAACATACTGGACTCTACCTAGCTACAGCATCATAACATACTCGACTCTACCTATCTACAGCATCATAACATACTGGACTACCTAGCTACAATATCATAACATACTTCATACATAAAAACTATCAGCAACTCAAAAATATAGTATTAATTTGCATATATTCATATACAGTATACAAGTTCTGTATTCATGTAAAACAGCACTGGATTAATTATTACACTTCTATTGACTATAGCTTAGTCATATTTAGATAACTTTACATACATTTGCATGTATAAATACACAAATGCATAATCTATGTTATACAACGGATGGGTCTAATCCTGGATGCTGATTGGTTAAAACCGCATTCCAGCCAGTGTCTATTCCACAAGTTACCACTGGCTAAACATATGATGTTGAAATGTCTATTTACTCTGTTCCATCTGACTGCGCAATCCACTGTCTCATCAGCCCAGCCAGGTAATGTATAAACTTGATCTCCACTATAAAAAGCATCTGGACATTATATCCCATTTCTTTTAGACTCGCAATTGGTTTTCAACAGCGGAGATTTGTATAAACCTTGCTGTCTGTCTCTGACATTTGCAACATTGTTTCAATCTTGAAATTCGACCCCCAGCTGTCCCATAGTAATGAACGTGTCGGGAGTCGGGACGAGAGACAGGCAGACTCTTTTTCAGCCAGTGGAAATCATGAATCAGTTGGCATCCTTTTTTCTGGATATATACAAAGAAATGTCAATAGATAACAGGTAAAACGAAACGCAGCTAGTGATTGTGTTAGCTGTGTTGACGAGAGAGAACATTCTATGCCAGGCAAAATGGTGCATCATTAGTTCATTATTATGGATGTATCCAAATAAATGTCACGAGAAAACACCTTAAACAAACGCAAACGCAGCTACTTTGCTGTTATTCTGGCTGCACTGTTTGACATGACTGTAAATTAGCCATAGTTGGCTAGCTGGCAAGCAAAGGATAAGAACGTTGCCAGCCAGTATGGCAATGGAACATTTAGAACGAATGACTGTGTCGCGTCCATAGATACAGAACAAAAAGACTTAACGACTGGGTCTATAGATACAGAACAAAAAGACTTAACGACTGGGTCTATAGATACAGAACAAAAAGACTTAACGACTGGGTCTATAGATACAGAACAAAAATACTTAACGACTGGGTCTATAGATACAGAACAAAAATACTTAACGACTGGGTCTATAGATACAGAACAAAAATACTTAACGACTGGGTCCAAAGATACAGAACAAAAATACTTAACAACTGGGTCCATAGATACAGAACAAAAAGACTTAACGACTGGGTCCATAGATACAGAACAAAAAGACTTAACGACTGGGTCCATAGATACAGAACTAAAAGACTTAACGACTGGGTCTATAGATACAGAACAAAAAGACTTAACGACTGGGTCTATAGATACAGAACAAAAATACTTAATGACTGGGTCTATAGATACAGAACAAAAAGACTTAACGACTGGGTCGCATCTCTGGCAACCAAACCGATAGAACGAACGACCAGCAATCAGCTGGATTGGGTAGCAACCTTAAAATTGTGTCGGGACTATATTTAGTGGAAAGATGAAATAGTATGAATAACTTCATCAAAATACACTTTTTCTATGAAAATATGTAAATCATGATTTGAATATGTTGGTAGCCTGTTGTATAAAAGTGATAATGCCTAACAACACTTGTGCCAATATAGCCTACAAAAACTGTCTTCTCTGGCATTATCACTTAATTAATACACACATACAAATTAACACACACACACCACACACCACACACAGTTCACAGTCAATATTTGACGTAATAATGGGTAAACTATATTAGCCTGGAAGGCAAGCTGTTGCTCTGTTTCAGAAGCAGTTTGGAAACCAATGTAGAACTATACATACTTTCTTCCTAGCAACAGTAAAACAGTCCTAGTCATGTTTCCGCTGGGGAAAAACATGCGTTACGTTTCCTGGTTTTAATGCCTATGTAGGTTTCAGATGGTAGATTGACACATTCACACCAGGAACGTAAAACAACATAAGCTAAAGTTATCATAACAGAGTCCACAGGTTTTGTTTTCACACGTCTTGTGGAGTCAGCACTGGAGAGAACGCCTGCGTCCTGAATTACACCCTATTCCCTATATAGTGCACTACTTGGCACTGGTCAAAGGTAGTGCACTATATAGGGAATAGGGGGCCATTTGGGACGCAGACTTTTATCTCCGGTGCTGACTCCACAAGGCATGTATACTGTAGGGAATAGGGGGCCATTTTGGACACGGCGATGCAGTCCACTGTGTAAGGGTCATCTTTCTGATCCTTGAATACAGAGCGGCTCACAGCCAACTCATCATCATCACACACATTTCTCTCGCTCGCTCTCTCACCTGTAGTGTCAAAGAGGTGTCATTAGGGTCCATTCATACAATTTGAGAATGAAATAGTCCCTGAAGATAAAAAGTGAAGATAAAATAAGTCCCTTGTTTCCATGGTGATGAACAGACACATTCCTGGTTGCCTTGGTGTTGCTGTGGTGCCACGAATCAACTGAAATAAAGAAAATATGGCAAAAATATGGTAAAAGGAACATATATAGAATTTGAGGAGTTGAAAATCAAAAGAAGAAAATAGTATGCAAAACAAAACAAAAAGTTGAGAATAGTGTGTTAACAATGACCGCAATCATTTCAACATTATGGATGTTTCATTTTTACAGATCAAACCAAACTGTTTTATGATCTGTCCATCTTCACACAAAGAAAACAGGGACCATCTCTCTACGAATCAAATGAACTGTTGTAATGTGAAATGTGGGAACTGTCCAATAGAGGGCACTATAACCTCCACATTAACTTGGTGAAACAGCCAAGTCTATGGAGACAGCAGAGTCATAGTCAATAGTCAACCTTTTATTTCCTCACGTTTCATCACACTTTCTCCTCCTCATCCGTGTGCTGCTTAACATTTCCTGTCGTTAAGACTCTATGAAGTTAAATGTCCAACAAGTCTCTCTTTGGTCTGAAGAGAGAGACCATTATTCCATTACAATAGACAGACTGACATTGGGATAGAAATACAGACAGAAGCTTGTAACCACTGATATTCTTTATGCAAGATGTCTAACTCTGAACTGAATAGGCTACCATCTAAGATGTCTTACTCTGAACTGAATTGGCTACCATCTAAGATGTCTTACTCTGAACTGAATAGGCTACCATCTAAGATGTCTTACTCTGAACTGAATTGGCTACCATCTAAGATGTCTTACTCTGAACTGAATAGGCTACCATCTAAGATGTCTTACTCTGAACTGAATTGGCTACCATCTAAGATGTCTAACTCTGAACTGAATAGGCTACCATCTAAGATGTCTAACTCTGAACTGAATAGGCTACCATCTAAGATGTCTAACTCTGAACTGAATAGCTACCATCTAAGATGTCTTACTCTGAACTGAATAGGCTACCATCTAAGATGTCTTACTCTGAACTGAATAGGCTACCATCTAAGATGTCTAACTCTGAACTGAATAGCTACCATCTAAGATGTCTAACTCTGAACTGAATAGCTACCATCTGAGATGTCTAACTCTGAACTGAATAGGCTACCATCTAAGATGTCTAACTCTGAACTGAATTGGCTACCATCTAAGATGTCTAACTCTGAACTGAATAGGCTACCATCTAAGATGTCTTACTCTGAACTGAATAGGCTACCATCTAAGATGTCTTACTCTGAACTGAATTGGCTACCATCTAAGATGTCTAACTCTGAACTGAATAGGCTACCATCTAAGATGTCTAACTCTGAACTGAATTGGCTACCATCTAAGATGTCTTACTCTGAACTGAATAGGCTACCATCTAAGATGTCTTACTCTGAACTGAATAGGCTACCATCTAAGATGTCTAACTCTGAACTGAATAGCTACCATCTGAGATGTCTAACTCTGAACTGAATATTGTATTTTCTAAGATGTCTCTCTGAACTGAATAGGCTACCATCTAAGATGTCTAACTCTGAACTGAATAGCTACCATCTAAGATGTCTAACTCTGAACTGAATAGGCTACCATCTAAGATGTCTTACTCTGAACTGAATAGGCTACCATCTAAGATGTCTTACTCTGAACTGAATAGCTACCATCTAAGATGTCTAACTCTGAACTGAATATTGTATTTTCTAAGATGTCTAACTCTGAACTGAATAGCTACCATCTAAGATGTCTAACTCTGAACTGAATAGCTACCATCTAAGATGTCTAACTCTGAACTGAATAGCTACCATCTAAGATGTCTAACTCTGAACTGAATAGCTACCATCTGAGATGTCTAACTCTGAACTGAATTGGCTACCATCTAAGATATCTAACTCTGAACTGATTAGCTACCATCTAAGATGTCTAACTCTGAACTGAATAGGCTACCATCTAAGATGTCTAACTCTGAACTGAATAGGCTACCATCTAATATGTCTCTCTGAACTGAATAGCTACCATCTAAGATGTCTAACTCTGAACTGAATAGCTACCATCTAAGATGTCTAACTCTGAACTGAATAGGCTACCATCTAATTTGTCTCTCTGAACTGAATAGCTACCATCTAAGATGTCTAACTCTGAACTGAATAGGCTACCATCTAAGATGTCTAACTCTGAACTGAATAGCTACCATCTAAGATGTCTAACTCTGAACTGAATAGCTACCATCTAAGATGTCTAACTCAAATCAAATACATTTTTATTGGTCACATACACATGGTTAGCAGATGCGAGTGTAGCGAAATGCTTGTGCTTCTAGTTCCGACCATGCAGTAGTATCTAACAAGTAAGCTAACAAATTCACAACAACTACCTTATACACACAAGAGTAAAGGAATGAATACGAGTATGTACATATAAATATATGGATGAGCGATGGCTGACCGGCATAGGCAAGATGCAGTAGATGGTATGGAGTACAGTATATACATATGAGATGAGTAATGTAGGATATGTAAACATTATATAAATGGCATCGTTTAAAGTGGCTAGTGATACATTTATTTCATCCAATTATAAATATTAAAGTGGCTAGAGATTTGAGTCGATGGCCGAACGGCATAGGCAAGATTCAGTAGATGGTTTAGAGTACATATCATACATTTGATATGAGTAATGTTGGATATGTAAACATTATATACAAAATTGTTTAAAGTGGCTAGTGATACATTTGTTACATCCAATCCTATTATTTAAAGTGGCTAGAGATTTAAATCAGTATGTTGGCAGCAGCCACTCAATGTTAGTGGTGGCTGTTTAACAGTCTGATGGCCTTGAGATTGAAGCTGTTTTTCAGTCTCTCGGTCCCAACTCGGTCCCAACTCTGAACCATCTTAGCGTCATCCAAGTCACCCAAGACAAGTATATGGTTCTGGTAGCACCCAAACAGTGAATGACACATACAGTCCACAGCCTCTATGATAACACTAGCTACATATGACTGGTGTTATCGCAGTCTAGTCATATTTGTGTTATCGTACACTGAGGCTGTGAGAAAACACCAGTGTTACCCTATCAATTCATATTGTGTGTAGCTAAACACCAGTGACACAGCCTAGCCTAGCCTAGCCTAGCAGAAATCGAGACTGACAGGTCACGCTATGCAGAGATGGTCTGGTGGTGGTGGTGTTGTGTGTAATTGTGTTTGTTTGTGTGTGTGTGTTGCAGAACCACAAGCATCAGGCGATCAGGCGGTGGCAGGGCAAACTGTGACCTCCTCCACTGTCTGGAAGCACAATGTCAGACTCAATCCGTCCCCCGTATCACAGTTTCCAAGCCAAGATGTCTCCTGGCACTGTAATGCTATATCATTAGTCACTTCCTGACTGCAAATGTGCGAGTGTCGGCCCCATAGAGACAAGCAGATCACTAGGCCACAGCTTCAGGGCTCTAGTGTCTGCTACTATAGCGGTTGATCGTTAAAAGCTTGGCTGTAGTGAGTAAACTGGTTATCTTGATCTAAACCCTGACACTGAAACCCTCAAGGACTGTCAGGATTCCAAATATCACTAGAGCTATAGTATATAAAAGAATGGATTGAATGCTAAAAACAACAGAAACATAAAGTAAAGGTTTGAGAGCGAGACAGAGAGCGAAACAGAGAGAGAGACAGAGAGAGAGAGAGACAGACAGACAGAGAGACAGAGAGAGAGACAGAGAGAGACAGAGAGACAGAGAGCGAGACAGAGAGAGAGAGAGACAGAGAGAGAGACAGAGAGAGAGAGAGACAGAGAGAGAGAGACAGAGAGAGAGACAGAGAGAGAGAGAGACAGAGAGCGAGACAGAGTGAGAGACAGAGAGAGAGACAGAGAGAGAGAGAGACAGAGAGAGACAGAGAGAGAGAGACAGAGAGAGAGACAGAAAGAGAGAGAGACAGAGAGAGAGAGAGACAGAGAGCGAGACAGAGAGCGAGACAGAGAGAGAGACAGAGAGAGAGACAGAGAGAGACAGAGAGAGAGAGAGAGAGACAGAGAGAGAGAGAGAGAGAGAGAGACAGAGAGAGAGAGAGAGAGACAGAGAGAGAGACAGACAGACAGAGAGAGAGAGAGACAGAGAGCGAGACAGAGAGCGAGACAGAGAGAGAGAGAGACAGAGAGAGAGAGAGACAGAGAGAGAGAGACAGAGAGAGAGACAGAGAGAGAGACAGAGAGAGAGAGAGAGCGAGACAGAGTGAGAGACAGAGAGAGAGACAGAGAGAGACAGAGAGAGAGAGACAGACATGGAAACAACCACACATTCACAGCCCAGTAAGCTGTACAACATCAGAAATTCATACAGATGGGCCCAAAACAGCACAGAAGAATACCAGAAAGCAACCTGTAATCAAAATATCCAAACACTCTTAGATAACTTTCTGGATACCACATTCACTCACAGTAAAGAAGGCATCAATCTAGCAGTTAAACACATAAACTATATATTCAGGCAAACGGCAAAAGAAGCACAATTGAAATTGATAAAAAACAAAACAAAAAAGACCACAGATGACAAGTGGTTTGATGCAGATTGCAAAATTATAAGGAAAAGACTTAGAACACTATCAAACCAAAAGCACAGAGACCCAAATAATGGTGAATTACGCCTTCATTACTGTGAAACTTTAAAACTCTATAAATGTACACTCAGAACCAAAAAGCACAGTACAACAGCAAGCAGCTGACACTAATTGAGGAGTCCATAAACACAAACAACTTCTGGCAAAATTGGAAAAAACTAAAAATCGAAACAAGAGGAATTAGCGATACAAAATGGTGACATATGGACAACCCATTTTAAAACACTCTACAACACCGTTCAAATTGACAAAAACGCAGAACAACGCCAAATTCATGAGAAGTTAAATAGATTAGAAAAAGCTATAAAGGACAATCAAAATCCATTGGACTCCCCAATTACTGACCAGGAGCTCTATAAGAAACTTCAGGCCCTCAAATATAGAAAATCATGCGGACCTGATGGCATCCTAAATGAGATGCTCAAACTCACTAGTGCAAAATTTCAATCGGCTATATTAAAACTGTTTAATTTGATCCTGAGTGTAGGTTATTTCCCTGACATCTGGAATCAAGGACTCATAACCCCAATCTTTAAGAACGGAGACAAATTTGACCCTAACAATTACAGAGGCATTTGTGTGAACAGTAACCTGGGGAAGGTTTTCTGTAGTATTATAAATGTAAGAGTTCTAAACTTCCTTAATAAGCACAATGTCTTGAGTAAAAGCCAAATTGGATTTATACCAAAACATCGCACGACCGATCATATTTACACCCTACACACCCTGATAGATAAACATGTCCACCAAAATAATACCAAAATATATGCTTGCTTTATCGACTTCCAAAAGCATTTGATTCTATTTGGCATACAGGACTGTTCTACAAAGTTATTGAAAGTGGTGTAGGGGTAAAATATATGACATAATTAAATCAATGTATACTGGCAATACGTCCATTAAAATTGGCAAGAAAAGAACAGAATTCTTTACCCAGGGCGGGGCCTTCGCCAGGGTTGCAATCTGAGCCCTGCACTCTTCAATATTTACATCAACGAATTGGCCACTATTCTAGAAGAATCCTCTGCCCCTGGTGTTAGTCTCCACAATTCAGAGGTTAAATGCCTGCTCTTCGCAGATGACCTGTGTCTGCTGTCACCCACAGCACATGGCCTACAGCAGAGCCTGGACCTGCTAGAGCAGTACTGCCAGACCTGGGCCCTGGCAGTAAACCCCAAAAAGACTAAAATAATGATTTTTCAGAGAAGATCCAGATCTCAGGAATTAGACCAAAGTTCTCAATTGGTACAACATATATAGAGTACTGCACACACTACAACTACTTAGGTTTAAAAATAAGCTCAACTGGACACCTTAATGAGGCAGTGAATGAACTGAGAGAGAAAGCACGCAGGGCATTCTACGCCATTAAAAACAAATTCAAATTGAAATACCTATTAAAATTTGGCTAAAACTTATTGAATGTGTCATTGAACCAATTGCACTTTATGGCAGCGAGGTGTGGGGTCCACTTGCAAAACAAGATTTCACCCAATGGGACAAACACCCTATTGAAACCCTGCATGCAGAGTTCTGTAAGATTCTCCTACATGTCCAGAGGAAAACTACAAACAATGCATGCAGGGCAGAATTAGGCCAATATCCACTAATAATAAAAACTCAAAAAGAGCAATTAAGTTTTGGAAACATCTAAAATACAGTGACCCCCTCTCATATCATTACCAAGCCCTGCAATGCCAAGAGCTGAGCAAAGAAAAGAGTCCCCTCATCCAGCTGGTCCTGGGGCTGAGTTCACAAACCTGTTCTACTAACACACTGAAGCCTCAGGACCAGAACATAGAATCAATCAGAATAAAACAAATTACATCACAATCAAAACAAAACTACATTGCTCATTGGGAAACACAAGCACAAGCACAAAGCAAAATGCAGTGCTATCTGGCCCTAAATCGACAGTACACCGTGGCAAACTATTTGACCACGGTTACTGATCAAAACCTTAGAAAAACCTTGACAAAGTACAGGCTCAGTGAGCACAGCCTTGCCATTGAGAAGGGTAGACACAGGAAAACCTGGCTGCCTGTAGAGGAAAGGCTGTGCAACCACTGCACCACAGCAGAACCTGAGACAGAGCTGCATTTCCTGACAAAATGTCAAAAATATAAAACAATTAGAGAGTGTCATTTCCCCAAATTTGAAACCCATATTCAAGGTTTCAAAGACCTCTCTGATTAGAATAGGCTACCCATCCTGTTGGGGGAGGAAACAGAAAGCTGTGGGCTGGCAGCGCACTACATCACTGCCTGCCATAAGATGAGGGACAGTGTCTGACAGACCAATCAACCTGCACATGTCTTCTACTGTATGTTTATTGTTGTTGTTCAATGTGGTTATTGTTGTTACTGTTGTCCTGTTGACAATTTTGATTATTAATTATGTTCATATTATAAATATCAAATGTAAGCTTTGGCAATATGTACATTGTTACGTCATGCCAATAAAGCAAATTGAATTGAATTGAATTGAGAG